>JBBYHK010471721.1:0-19979 GCA_038382065.1 Adansonia grandidieri | reverse complement strand
GCACATGCTATCTCCCATACATGGAGAATAACATGGGCTTAAGATTTTTATGAAGTTGGTTTTCCAACCTTGGGGGTTAGAAGTATTCAGTTCTGGGTTCATGGAAGAATAAGTATAAGAATACTGGTTTTTCAAAAATGAAATGAAATCTTTTAGTTAAAAAAAATGTGAACCCTTGGTCCTTAGCCAACCACCCTCATAGTGGCATGGTCAATGGGTTGTTCTATCATCCCAAACTACTCCAGGATTGTGGAATGAACTCGTGATGCCCATGTCAACCTCTCATCTTGGTTATGGATGTTCGAACGTCCATGCCCCGAGCTCAACCCAAAGAAAAACCAAAATACCAAACACCTCCCCTATTTTGTTCTGGCATCACAGTGGCTTGATCTTGAAAAATTAGTTAAAAATCAAAAATGATTTATCCGAAATGTGTTGGTATTTTTCCCTTGAAGGTTTTGAATTACCTTTCCAACAATGCCTCATTTACCTTCGGATCATCTCGGATGAAATAGTTATGATTTTTTGAATCTTCGCTATCCGAAACCCCTAGATCTAGCGAGTAGTTTACTGTTTGGGCTGTTTCGGCCCAACCAACAACATTTTTGAATCCCTTGAATAATTTCCATGGAGTTCATGAAATTCCCTTTTCAGAAAGGTATTATTTGCATTTTAATAATTTTGGATGAATCCAAACTAATTTTTCAAAGTCCATCATACTTTTACCTTGTACATGCTACTAGTGTCGAGACAGGTTGAAATTCAAAAATAATTTTGCCTAGAAAATGATTTTCTAGGTTTTTTGGAATATTTTTACATTAATCTTCATCGAGTTACCTTTCCAACAGTACCTCATTTACCTTCTAAGACCTCCAGATAAGCTAAAAATAAATTTAGAAAGAGAAACAAGCGGCATTGTCCTCTGTTTCTAACCTAATTTCTGAAATGCTTGTATTGAGGCATTCAAATGCCTCATGATCTACTTGGCTCATTCCCATGACCTAAGCCCTTTAGACTCGGACCAAGGCTAAATAAAAGATGAACATTTTAGCCAAACTTTTGGCTCTCGATTTTCAAAGATCGCTCTATCAACTCTATAAAACAATAACCCATTTCTCTTGAACATCAAAATTTTTCATTTTTGGGGATACTCTAACCCTACTACTCCGAGGGGATACTCTAATCCCGCTTTTACCTCAAATTTGATATCAAACTTTCACTTTCAGGGATATCCAACCTCATTACTCTGAGGGGATACTCTAACCCTACTTTTACCTGGAAATGAGATTGAATTTCCATTTTCGGAGATACTCCAACCCTACTACTCCGAGGGGATACTTTAACCCACTTTTACCTTAAATCCAATACCAAACTTCCATTTTTGGGGATACTCTAACCCCACTCTTCTGTGGGGATACTCCAACCTCGCTCTTCATTTTCCTTATAAATTCCAAGCTTTTCTCCCTCTTGAGTCATTGAAACCTTTTTTACTCAAATTTCCACCGAATCCAGCTAAGTCTCAACATTGTCATCTTGATTATTCATCAATAATCGAAGACAACTGCAAGATACATTTTGATCATCCCTCTTTTTTATGCATTTTGTGTGTTTATTTTTTTGTGGATTTATTTATTATTTTTTTCTATCTTACTAATATGTTTCCTGTTATAGGGACCTCGAGCATTCATGCTTTAAAAAAATCATTTTCAAAATCACAAAACGATAACTAATGTCGGTATCTCTGTAGTGCCAGACATGAAATATTTAACTTTTTTAACCCATCTGGAGATCAGTTTCATCAAAAACCCCTATGTTTCTCATCTCTTCGAGGTGCATAGGTGATAATATTTTCATTAAAACCCGAACTCATATCTTTACAAAATTTCATGCATTAGAGGGAATTGTATTTAAATAATGATAAAAATGGAACCGAGGAAACGAGATTCAAGTAAGATATAGTTAGATGGTATCGATTTTTGGGCATCGTGCGGGTGTTAATCCTTCCCCACACGTAACCAATTCCTTAACCCAAAACAACGAACCTCTGGTATTATTTTCAATAAGCATTTGGTCATACCTAACTTAAAATGATCGGTGGTGACTCCAAGGTTTATGGCCACTTCATGGTGGCCATCCAAGACAAGTTGGATGAGTGATTCGTTGATGGTCTTTTACTCCTTTATATCAAACATCAAAATATTTTAAGTCAAGTGCATTTTGGCCCTTCAGATCATCTGAAGTTCGTAAAGGTCAAGCATGTACAATGTCAACAGCTTGGCGACTCTACTGGGGACAAACTTAGAGAGTTAGGCCTATGACTAGCTATGTTTTGCTTAGTCTTTGGTTCTTCAGTTTCCATAATTATTTAGATATAATTCCCTCTCTTTTATGCCTTCTAATCTTTTACTTTTTATGCCTTTATTTTGTGATTATTTTAGGGATCGCCTTCTTTTCAAATAAATGTTGATTTGAGCAAGTACGGTAATATGGAGTAAAATAAAAAGGTTTGATAGTTTTCTTGACACATACATTTTGCACTAGATTCTCACCAAACACCATGGTGAGGCTAGGATCCTAATTATTAGGTGCAAGTGAGCCATTTGCCTTTGTGAGTAACCCTTCAAATAGCCTTGGCAAGACCTTTTAGGATGTAAATTACTTATGTCTCTTGTAAGTAACCCTTCGCATTTGCATAGGGAAATATATCCACTAGGTCGAACCTGTTTTGCCAAACCTGCTATGGGCCCAGGATCAGGGTGTCTCAGCTATCCTTACTGGATGGAAGAGTGATTCGAATACCTATTTAGGCTTCTATTTAAACTCAGATAGTAAGCCTGATGAGCCAAGCCATGTCAAACCATACTAAAATGCTGATAGAATAACTGAAGAATAGGGTCACTCAGGGAAACACTTCTTCCATTTACTCCTGCATACCATATTATACTAGCGATGATAGGTGAACATCGTTGCTCACATTTGTGGTTTTATTTTTATGATCGTTTCTTTAGGGTATGCTATAATGTTCTATGGCTCATTCTTCCTTAGCAAGTGGGTGATAACGAGTGAATGTTCACACCTATGATGCCAAAAGTTCATAATTTGACCAAAATAAGTCACCATGCTGATGACTTAACACAGATATTGACGAATGAACATCACCGTTTGTTTGGTCAGGCCTGTCCTTACGTGGTATTGTGTCACCACATGTAAAGGCAATCTTAGCATAGATACGTTGTGATGCTATCCAATTGTTATGCTCACCCTTATGCATCATATTATCTATTCTTGGGGAAAACTTCTACATGGTATTTTCATTTTGTTGCTTTCATTCTTTTGTGTGCTTATTTCTTTGTACAGCTGCTAACTTATCATCTCTTTTTGTTCTCTTTTGCATGCATGCATGCATCATTTTATTATTATTATTGCCATGGGACAATTGGCCAATGGTGCAGTGTTTACCAAGGGGTGTCTGTCGTGGAGCAACAATCTTCCTTAGAGTTCAAATCTTTTAAGGAAGTTCAAGCCTGGTCTGAGTGATGACAGTGTGAAGATGAGGACATCCTAAAACCTCGGTATATCTCGACAGTGCGTGAAAAGATCAAAATAGGGTATCATTAAATGACTGGTAAGATTTGAAATATACATGGACCAATTGGGGTAGTACCAAGAAAAAATCATTCACGAAGAGATACGGGGACATTGCTCTTTTACTCCACATCCATTTGGATGTTAATATATTGCAGGCCGCTTCCCAATTTTGGAACCCCGCATATTGATGCTTTACCTTCAACCATAAAGATTTGATCCTCATAATAGAGGAATATACCTTGCCGCTCAACATCGAAAGGGCCAAGACTGATAGAATATATTACAAAGCATTGAACCCTCCAGCTTTTAAGAAAAGATTGGCCCAGATTCTTAATGCACCAGAGACGTAGATTAAGGGCCATATCAAGAAGAAGGGAAACGGTGAGTGCATTTCATGGGCAAGTTCGAAAGACGCAATGGCAAATACTGCTGACATTTAGAAAATGCAAAATATATTTGCTTTGGCGATATATGGGCTAGTCATTTTCCCAAAGAAACTAGGTTATGTTGAAGCGGCAGTGGTTGATCTTATTTCTCAATTGTGTTGCAGGATTAACCCGGCACCTGCTATCATCATTGAAACCATTTAAGCCCTTAATTTTTTCAAGAAAATGGGGATAGGATGTTTCATTGGATGTGCACCTATGCTTCATTTGTGGCTTGTTAGCCACCTTTGCCTGAAAGAAAAGAGGAGGGTATACAATTTTTCCCTAACTTCAGTCCTATCTCTAAAGTCCTCAAAAAGGAATGGCTTCACAAAAAGTTCAAGGAACAATGGATCCAGAAACTTCAGAATATCAATGAGGATGAAGTGACATGGAAGGCTGTTTGGTTCTCACCACAAACCATCATGTACAAATGTGGGGATTACAATTGCGTGCCACTCATTGGGTTATGGGGATGTACTAGCTAGGCACATATTCTGGTCCTTCAACAATTTTTGTGTTGGCAATTTGTCCCTTTTGTTCAAGACCTAGAGGCATGCGACCTTAAATATGGCAAGATGGAGAATAAGTCAAAAATTCAATTAGCCTTTCATTCTTGGAGACAAACTTATTGCATGGAAAGACATGAGAGAGGAAACAGTGTGACCCCAGGGTATAATGAATGGAAGATACATCGCATCAATGATGCCTTGCCTTTGTCTGCTGTTGTATTTGTAGTTGAAAAATTCCCTTCTGAAATCGAATTGCTTAGACAGAATTCAAACAAGAAAAGACAACTTTTACCAAGGAAATTACCCGCCTAAAGGAGAAAAATAGTCAATTGTAGATGGACCTTTATTCGCATGAAGGTGAGGTAAAATAAGCTGATAAAGAGAAGAATCATCTCAAAAAAGATCTCGAGAGTCTAAGGAAAGACTATGTGGCCGTCAGCAAAGTAAACAAATCATGACGCTGGGGCAAGTCTTCAATCGAGTGGAGAACAGAAATTGCCACCCTTGGAAAAGAACTACATTAGTGGAAATAAGCGGCTAAAGATAGTAAAGAGAAGCTTGTCAGAGTCAAACCCATGCATCAACTTATCAAAAGAGAAATGTATGGTTAAAAGCTCAAGTTTGAGATTTGAGAGTGAATCAGGTTGAGAACGAGATGTTAACAGTCAGGGTTCAAGGCTTAGAGCAGTCCTTACAAGCTAGCCAAAACCAAGTGGATGAATTAGTACGAGCCTCAGAATGACGGGAGCAATAATGGCAATAAATAGTTGGTCAGGCACGCCAAAATTATCAGACTCATCATAACCATCTCACTGAACAAATTTAGGCAGCTTAGTTAGAGGCTGAATATATGATGGACCCGGCTTGATCTCTGGCATGTAGCATTTTAACCACTAGAGCTCACGAACAAGAGTTGTTGTATTCCTTGGACCATGTAATCAAGCAATGTAATACTGTCAGACATTTTTGAATGTAATCATATGTATTCAAGATTGTGGTTGCTTCAATGAAAGACGCTATTGGTGGAGCTTTTCTTAATCCAATTGTGCCTCTTGCATTTACGTCAATAACAATTATTCTTTTTCTGCTTTGCATCAATAACATAATTCTTTTTCTCCTTCATGAATTCATATCCATCTTCATGTCATGTCATGACACATTCTAAAGGTCTAATTCATTAATAATCTAAAGTGAAGGTATCCCGAAACACAAAATCTTTAGCTTGCTATCACTACAACACTTGTACCCATCGTAAAGCCATGGAGAATGATCTTCAGTCTTGCATTAAGCAACTAGAACTCATGTACAGAGAATCTCAAGAACAATCAGCCCATAGGAATGAAGAACTTCAATCTCAAATGGCAGAATTAACAAAACTGTTGTCTGAGGCTTTAAAGGATAAAGGACAAACGAGCACCACCGACACTGGCAAAAGACTGACCAACCACAAGAGTAATCTGAATGGTGGTATCGAGGCTATTAATGTGCATGAAGCAACTTTGCATGAATAGCATCCCTCGGCAATAAGAATTCCATCGACTCAACCATTCATTTATCTTAATCCTGCAATAGCACCACATTTAGTTCAAGGCTCTTCACCCGCTTACCTATGGTACCAGATCTTGATGAACAAGTAGAATAAGAAAGGGCAACAAGGTTTCCAAAAAATGATGAAGACTTAAACAAATACCAATCTCTAAAGAAACATCTTCAAGCTATCGAGAAAAGTGATAAATTTGAAATTATAGATGCGAAGGCTCTAAGACTGGTCTCTAGTCTCATCATTTCGCATAAATTCAAGGTACCAAAGTTTGAAAAATATAATGGGACCATAGATCCCACTACCCACCCTTGGATGTATTATCGTAAGATGACCGAGATAAGGAAAATGGAAAATTTCTAATCCACTACTTCCAGGATAGTTTAACTAGGGTAGCTCTTCGATGGTACATAGGGCTAGACCCTATAAGAATTCAAACATGGATAGATCTAGCTCGCGCATTCCTCGACCAATATAAGCATGTATTTGATTGAGCCCCAGATTTCCTCACCCTCATGAACATGGAGAAAAAAGCCTCTGAGAGTTTTAGGCAGTACACCCAAAGATGGAGGGAGGAGACAGTTTAGGTTCAGCTTTCATTAACTAAAAGAGAAATGATAGTTATGTTTGTTGGCACTTTGAAAGCTCTTTACTATAAGAAGTTGGTAAACGCCATGAAAAATTTACTGATATGGTCATATTAGGGGAGATGATTGATAATGCCATGAAAAATAGGAAAATATCTATGGGAGAATCATCCAAGTCAATTAAGAAACCAACAAGTAAAGGAAAGGAAAAAAAAATAAACGCTGTCAGTCATAGCACCGCAAAGTTCCTTCAAAATCCATGCTCAGCTCAGGGGGTATATGCCCCAAATATGTTGTATCCAGGTTTTAACCCCTACCAAATGACACAAGCAGTTCACTCTACTGGGGTTGCTCCAACTGTTACCCTTACACCAAATCCTGCTCAAAACACTATTCTAAGCATGCAACCTCGTAGCATAAACAATGCTAGAGCCCCAAGTAATCATCAAGCACCCCGAGAAAGGGAACATTTTGACCCTTTACCATACTCATATAAAGATATCTACAATCACCTATTAACTGGTCGATTGGTCCCCCTAGTGTTCTTAGACCCGAAATCTCCACCATACCCTAGTTGCTATGATGAGAATGCTTATTGTGAATACCATGCTGGAGCGTAGGGACACTTAATTAAGAACTACACCTCATTCAAGAGAAAGGTACAGAGCCTACTGTAAAAAGGCATAAAAAAAATAGAGCAAGGGCCCGGACCAAATGTTGGGGCCAACCCGCTCCCTAATCACTCTGAACCGAGGAAAATGCCATGATTGATGGGAAAGGCTATTGGATCAAAAGAGATGTTAGAGAGGTCAAGACGCCAATGAGTAGAGTATGGCAAGCATTCAATGAAGTTGGGATAGTGAGCCCAAGAAAGGAATTCATAGAGTCCTCTTACTGCTATTGTGCTTGAGAGCATGATTTACAGCAATGTTCGTTGCTCTTGAAAATGGTCCAAGGAATGATGGACCGATCTGAGATAGAATTCTAAGAGGAATGTCATGAACAGATTTATCCATCAGTTAACGTCATCGAATAGAAGAAACCAAATAACGATGGTATCCTGATTTGCCATTCTCTTATGAGTATGGAAAGGAGGCCAAATGAAAGCTTTAAGCATTATGCCTCTAGGTGGATGGAAAAGGTTGCCCAAATTCAAACACTATTGATGGAGAAGGAAATGATCGCCAAGTTCATTACCATACTACAGTCATCATACTATAAAAAAGTGGCAAAAAGAACCCCTAAAAGCTTTGCGAATATATTCATACTTTATGGGATGATGGATGAGGCTTTAAAAAAAGAATCAAGCTAGGGTAAAAGGAGAAGAAAAGTTTAAACAACACGACAGCCGAGGTTTGACAAGGAAGCTAGTTCATCTCAAACCCGTGCAGGCGCAGACCTAGAAAGCTTCATTGCTGAGCAGGATTACAAGATCGTGAAAAATATGGAAGAGCTTAGATCATCAATGAGCATAGTTTGGTAGATTCTAGTAAAAGCCAAATTAGTTAACAGGGTCGAGAAGAAAGAAGAAAGAGTTGGCAACTTTTACGATTTCCATAAAGTACATGGTCATACCCTTTAGATGTGTAAAGAGTTCATGCCATGGTCTAAAAAATGATGAAGGAAGGCAGCATTGAATTTTATGATAAGAAGTAAACTTTGACTATTTAACCCATAGAAGCACTTCCATGGGTTAACGCCATAGAAAAGGATAGGGATAATCCCTCCTGTGGCATCAGAAGATCACTGATCTTGTATGATAATCGATTGCATCTTCAAGCCACTCCTGCCCTATCTGCACCAAGGATGGTCATTCAACTGCCATCGCCATTCCCTTATGAAGATAACAAGGTTGTTCCATGGAACTATGTGAATAAAGCCTTAGTTATTGGGGAATCTAGTCAACTAGCCTCAAATATTGATCTTTTAGGGGTAAGCCATTTGACTCGAAGTGGTAGGTGTTATGTGCCATTGCAAAGGGAGCACATTGCCCAAGGTGCTCATCGATAACGGATCAGGTTTGAATGTAATGCCTATGTCATGCCTGAATAAGATCCTTATTGATGCATCTCACATTCGAAATAGTCACACAGTCATGCGGGCATTTGATGGAACCTACAGAAGCATTATAAGGAACATCACTATCCCACTCCAAATAGACCCATGTATTTTTTAGGTTGACTTTCATGTGATGGACATTGCTCCATCATATAATTGCTTTTTGGGAAGGCCGTGGATCCATTCTACAAGAATAGTTCCATCATCCTTACACCAAAAATTGAAGTTTGTAATTGGAAACAATATTGTTAGTATTAGTGGAGAAGAAGATATCATTGCTGCTACCTTGATCAATATCCCATATATTGAACCTGATGAGGGCATTCCAGAACCCTTTTTTCAATCATTTGAGTTCATCAATGCCACATATGTTAAGGAAAGATTGCCCCTGATTAAACTTCATCTATCAGGAAGCATGCAAATAGGCTTAAAACTAACAGGCAGTAAAGGTGCTCAAGCTAGAAAAAGGCTTGGAAAATGCCTCTAATGAGTTACTAAAGCTCTAAAGGTGACCTATCAGATGGACAGGAGAGGAATGGGGTTCAAACCCAATGCACAGGAAAAAAAAGAAGCAAGACCAGAAGAATCGGGAGAAAAAAATAGCACATCTGTTAGGACAAGACTTAAAACATGAACCTATGGCATTTCGCCATTGCATAAGAACTTTCACTCAGGCAAACATGTTAACACTAGCTCAATAAATGTCATGCTTGTGTTAAGGAAAACTTTTGGGGATTTCTTTATCAATGTAATTGAAGAGCCATCATCAATAGGTGGAGAGACCCACTTATGCCCACTAAAGTTTATTCCAAGTGTCTGGACTGAGATAAAATCCCTGTATTATTCAAAACTCTTTCAAAGTAATACCATGAACCAAACCCACATGCTTTTGCCTAAGAGCATTGTGAGATCCTTTGTATGGGCACCTTTTATTAAGTATTATCAATGAAAATGATAGAGTATTAAGCATTTCATTCATTGTGTCCATTTTCACCTTCTTTCGCATATCTTTTTGCCTATATTGTTCTTTTTCATATTTTCAGGTATTCGGATAAAGATGACATAAATATCTACATTAAGACTTAGGAAATCGACTTTAAGCAAGCAATCTGTGCTAGTGGGGTTGAGTATGAAGAAGATTCTAAGGATGACCCTATACCCCCAGGTCTACTCAGACTAATTGAATAAGAGGAAAAACAGATTTTACCTTATAAAGAACCCACCAAAATCATAAACCTTGGAACAGAAGAAGATCGAAAGGAAGTTAAAATTGGAACCCCTATAAAACCATCAACTCGAAACTAATTGATAAGCATTCTCCAAGAGTATTGAGAGGTATTTGCCTGGTCTTACCAAGATATGCCTGAGTTAAATACTGATATTGTAGTCCATAAACTTCCCCTCAAACCCAGTGTAAACCTACACAGCAAAGCGTAGGAGGATGAAACCCAAGATATTGCTAAAGATCAAAGAAGAAGTCAAGAAACAATTTGAACCATGATTTTTCAAAGTCGCCAAATACTCTGAGTGGGTGGCCAATATAGTCCCAGTCTTTAAGAAGGATGGTAAGGTGCAAATGTGTGTGGATTATAGGGACTTGAATCAAGCTAGTAAAAAAGATAACTTTTCTTTGCCCCATATCGATACTGTAGTGGACAACACTACCAAAAATGCACTTTTTTCTTTCATAGATGGATTTTTAAGATACAACCAAATCAAAATGGCGATCGAAGACATGGAAAAGACCATCTTCGTGACCATGTAAGGAGCTTTTTGCTATGAAGTGATGCCTTTTAGGCTAAAAAATGCTGGGGAACTTATCAAAAGGCAATGGTGACATTGTTTCATGGCCTTATGCACAAAGGAATCGAATTTTATGTGGATGACATGATTGCCAAGTCGCTTGAGAGAATGAACATGTAGCTAACTTGCGGAAGCTTTTCAAACGCCTTCACAAATATCAGATCAAGTTAAACCCTGCCAAATACATGTTTTGTGTCACATCCGGCAAGTTATTGGACTTCATTGTGAGTGAAAAGGAATAAAAGTGGACCCTCACAAGCTTAGGGCCATTTAAAGCCTTCCACTACCTCAACCCTAGAAAAGGTAAAAAGTTTTTTGGAAAGCTTGAACTATATAGCCTAATTTATATCTCAATTGATTGACAAATGTTACCCGATCTTTTAGCTACTTCATAAACAAAATCTCAAAGAATGGAATAGAAAATGTCAAAAAGCCTTCGACAAAGTAAAGCAATACCTTTGAAGCCCTCTAATTCTTGTGCCCCCAATTCTAGGTAGACCTCTAATTTTATATCTATCAGTTTTTGATAGTTCAAGGGGTTATGTATTAGGCCAGCATGATGATTCAAGAAAGAAGGAACATGTTATCTATTATTTAAGCAAGATGTTCACAGAATGTGAAAATAACTACTCGATGAAGAAAAAGCTATTTTGCGCCTTAGTCTGGACAGCCATGAGGTTAAGACAAAATATTTTATACCATACCATGTGGTTGATCACCAAACTGGATCTTGTCAACTATTTATGTGAAGCCTCTGCATTGTCAGAGAGATTGGCTAGGTGGCAAGTCCTACTTTCTGAATATGATATTGTATATGTGAATCAAAGGGCCATCAAGGGTAGTGCAATCACAGATTTCTTGGCTAGTCGAGCAACAGATAATTATCAACCTTTAGACTTCTAATTCCCCAATGAAGACTTAATGTGCATATCTGAGTGGGAGATGCAACCGATAGCGATTCACCTTGGAAAAAGTTTTTAAATGGTGCTTCAAATGCATTGGGGCATGCAATTGGCATAATTTTAATCTCTCCCAACGAAAGCAATTATCTTTTCACTATGAGATTGAGCTTTGACTGCAACTAACAATATAGCTGAAAATGAGGCTTACATCATGGGACTTTAAGCTACCATCGAAAGGAGTATCCAAACCTTATGAGTGTTTAGAGACTTAGCCCTTATCATTTACCAATCGAAAGGGGAATGGTAGACACCTGATGCCAAACTAACTCATTATAAAAGTTTAATCTCAGAACTGAGAAAAGAATTTGATGATGTTAGCTTTTGATATTTGCCTTGGGAAGAAAATCAAATTGCTGATGCCTTAGCCACCTTATCATTCATGTTTAAGGTCAATCGGGAGTCGGACATTGCCCCTATTCAGATGAACATTCATTCAACATTGGTATATTGCCAGAATATCAAGGAAGAAAAAGATGGTTTACCCTAATATCATGACATCCTCCAATATGTCAGAAATCAATAATACCCTGATCATGCCACCAAAAATGATAAAAGAACCATAAAAAGAATGGCTGCAAACTTCATTTTGGATAGTGGAGCATTATACAAGAAGTGTTGGGACCAGATATTACTCGGTGCATGGACACCTCAGAAGCCAAAAGAATCCTCGAGGAGGTCTATGAGGGGATCTGTAGTACGCATGCTAATGGACACCGAATGGTGAAAGAAGTCATGCGATCGGGCTACTACTGGCTGACTCTAGAAAGGGATTGCATCAATTATGCCCGTAAATGCCACAAATGCCAAATCTATACTGATAAGATTCATGTCCCTCCAGTACCATTGCACATTATGACAGCCCCATGGCCATTTTCCATGCAGGGCATGGACATGATTGGACCAATCACCCCTAAGGCCTCCTATGGACATCGTTTCATCCTAGTTGCTATCAGCTATTTCACTAAGTGAGTGGCAGCAGCTTCTTATGCTAATGTTACCAGAGTTATTGTGTGCAAATTTGTGAAGCGAAACATCATCTATCGATATGGACTCCCCGAGCAAATCATCATGGATAATGCACGTAATTTGAAAAACAAAATAATGCAAGCAATCTGTTCTCAGTTCAAAATTCAACATCGAAATTTCATCCCATATCATCAAAAAATGAACGGGGCGATGGAAGTAGACAATAAGAATATCAAGAAGATAATTGAAAAGATGGCTGAGATGTATAAGGATTAGCATGAAAAGTTACCCTTCGCATTACATGCTTACCACCCAGTAGTACAAACTTCTATGGGTGCTGCACCGTTCTCCTTAGTCTTTGGCATGGAAGCTATTATACCCATCGAAATAGAAATCACGTCACTTAGAGTCCTAATCGAAGCATGACTTAAAGAGGCTAAATGGGTTAAAGATCAATTTGAGCAACTTAATCTCATCAAAGAGAAGAGAATCAAAGCCATCTGTCATAGGCAAATGTATTAAAAGTGCATGATGAGAGCCTATGACAAAAAGGTATGTCCTTGTCAGTTCTGAGAAGGTGATTTAGTGCTTAAGCAAATTCTCCTAATCCATAGAGATGTTCGCCAAAAATGGACCCCAAATTGGGAAAGACCATACGTGGTGAAGCGTGTATTCTCTAAAAGAGCCTTGATCTTAACTGAAATAGATGGCAATGACCTGCCCAATCCTGTGAACTCTGATTTTGTAAAGAAATACTATGCCTTAAAGGACTTTAGGATGAAAACCCGAAAGGGCATTCTATTAGTCCTTCACCCACCATTCTCTAAAAAAGAAAAAAACAACAAAAACAAAACAAATACAAAAAAAGAAAAACAACAAAAACAAAAAGAAAAAAGAGAAAACCAACTTAAGTCAAAAACCTAAGAAGACGACTTAAATAACCAAACCTATTCAAACCATGTCAAGCCAAACCACCATCAACATAAAACCAATCTTTCCCATATTTATAACTCTGACCAAGACACCAAATCATAACTTAACCTATTTATTCTATGCTGACCAAACCTCATCCACATTTGCACTTGGAAAATGAAAACTAACCAACTTTAAGGCCTCCATCCCACTATGGGGAATCTGAGGAATTTTTTTATGATTTGGCCAACACCACAAGGATCATTTGCTCGAGAGAAAGTCTTCGAAAGCATTTAGTGGAAAATTCATGTCATCAGCATCGAAGCCAATCGACCAGGCAGACTTCTTTTTGCTCTTTTGTATTTCAAAAATTTTCAATCGAATGAGAATATAATTGCTTGATTTCTCGCAAAACCTTTTCAAAACCCTACATTCCATGTTGCATCATGTTTATCATTTAATTGATAATGCTTAATAAATAAACAAAACTGATAACAGGATTTCATAGCATTGCTTGGAAAGATTGAACTTTGCGAGAATTTTTGCTAGGTCTAAAAACTAAAAATGAAATTTAGGGCCATGGTTGGTCCCATCTTCTTTGATCTTGTATCTTGACAAATGTTTAAACTCTACCCCTAGAAAAGCCTATCATGAAGAAGAGAGGCTAAAATCCTACTTCGATTGGCACCCAAACAACTAGGGTTTAACACATTTGAACAGTCAAAGAGGCTCTTTAGAGTTAAAATTAGCAAAGAAGCACCACTCATGCTTGCTAACAGACTTTTTACATCTAGAGCCTTCCAACATGAATCATCCGATTTCATAATCCTCTTATTACCATATAGGTCATCGGGGCAAGAAGCCAGCTTATCAGATATGAGAAAGATCCAAAATTGACGGATTATGCCTTTTGAAACACCTCTTTCACATTATTTCAACACGTATACAGATTCCCATGCATTCTACAAGATTTAACATTTTTTTAGGTACCAATCCTCGTATAAAAGGCAAATCAGTAAAGAGTGCAAGGTGCGACTTTCTGTTTCCAAAAACCTCAAAAAATCTTAGGTAAGTACCTTTGACATTGCAAGCTCATTGAAAATCGTCCAATAAAGGTATATAATCTCAACACCTTTTCTTTCTTGTCCTAAAAGATTAGGATTTTTTTTTCCTTGTCTTCAAAGAGTAGGACATTTTTTCTTCTTTGTGCTCAAAGAGCAAGACATTTTCTTTTCTTGTCCTCAGAGAGCAGGACCTTATCTTTTTTTATCCTCAAAGAGCATGACATTTTCTTTCTTTATCCTTAAAGAGCAAGATATTTTTTTTCTTGTCCTCAAAGAGCAGGTTTTTTTTTTCTTTGTCCTTAAAGAGCAGGACATTTTCTTTTCTTTTCCTCAAAGAGCAAGACCTTTTTCTTCTTGTCCTTAAAGAGCAGAATGTTTTCTTTTCTTGTCCTCAAAGAGCAGGGCATTTTTTTTCTTATCCTCCAAGAGTAGGACTTTTTCTTTCTTTATCCTTAAAGAGCAGACCTCTTCTTTCATTCTAGTCTTCAAAGAGCAGGACACCTTTTCTTTTAAGCCCACATAAGCGGGTGGCACCCTTTTTATTTTAGTCCTCAAAGAGCAGGATGTTTTCTTTCTTGTCCTCAAAGAGGAAGACCTTTTTTTTTCTTGTCCTCAAAGAGCAGGACGTTTTCTTTTCTTATCCTCAAAAGGTAAGACTTTTTCTTTCTTTGTCCTCAAAGAGTAGGACATTTTCTTTCATTACAGTCCTAAAAGAGTAGGACACCTTTTCTTTTAAGCCCATACAAGTTGGTGGCACCCCTTTTATTTTAGTCCTCAAAAAGCATGACATTTTTTCTTTTTCTTTTAGGCCCACACAAGCTGGTGGCACCCCTTTCAGTCTATTCCTCAAAGAGTAGGATGCCTTTTCTTTTAAGCCCACGCAAGCTAGTGGCACCCCTTTCATTTTAGTCCTCAAAGAGTAGGATGCCTTTTCTTTTTTTTTTAAGCCCACACAAGCTGGTGGCACCCTTTTCATTCTAGTCTTTAAAGACCAGGATGCCTTTTTTCTTAAGCCCACACAAGTGGGTGGCACCCCTTTCATTTTAGCCCTCAAAGAGTAGTATATTTTCTTTTCTTGTCCTCAAAGAGCATGACGTTTTTCTTTTTGTCCTCAAAGAGCAAGATGTTTTCTTTTCTTATCCTCAAAGAGTAGGACCTTTTCTTTCTTTGTCCTCAAAGAGCAAGACATTTTCTTTCATTCTAGTCCTTAAAGAGATGCCTTTTCTTTTAAGCCTATACAAGCTGGTGGCACCCCTTTCATTTTAGTCTTTAAAGAGTAGGATGCCTTTTCTTTTTCTTTTAAGCCCACATAAACTGGTGGCACCCCTTTCATTCTAGTCCTCAAAGAGCAAGATGCTTTTTCTTTTACGCCCACACAAGCTAGTGGCATCCTTTTTATTTTAGTCCTCAAAGAGCAGGACCCCTTTTTTTTTCTCTTAAGCCCACATAAGCTGGTGGCACCCTTTTCATTTTAGTTCTCAAAAAGAAGGATGCCTTTTCTATTGTTTTTAGGCCCACACGAGCCAGTGGCACTTCTTTTCTTTTAGTTATCAAAGAGTAGGACACCTTTTCTTTCCCACCCAAAAAATAGCCTAATACACTGCCCAAACAAAATAATGTCTATCTATCTTTGCCCTATTCCTAATACTTAGCAATGGCCAAAGAGGGGCAGTTGTAGACACCTTATTTTGTTTGGACTAGTTTTTGGTATCTTAGGAGTTAGGTAAGAGGTGATAAAATCACAAAAAATAGAAATAAAGCTGGAGGACGATCATCGAGCGACGTGTGACCTGAAAAAATTTTTTTTTAGCGAAAGTCTAAAATGCCTATGGACCACTTTAAAGAAAAATGAAAAAACAAGGCATCAAAGGTTATTTTCATGGTGTCATCGTAGTCGTTCAGGTGAGTATGTGAACCAATTTTCCTCTCTTTGTGACCAAGATAAGATAACTCGAGGAACCTCAGGTATGTGTAGGTCATATAGGTGTTTAAAAACTGTCATGAGGCTTTCACATTACCAAAATTTTGAATTCCATGTGTAGTATCAATACATGAGGGTTTGGTATCGATACCTAGCATGATTGTATCGATACAAGTCTTGGCAGTAGCTCAAGTTATGATTTTTGGTGAAATGTATCAATACACAAGCATGAGAATTGATACAAGTCCATGGACTATTAATACAGGTCTCAAAGTCTCGAGACTAGAAATAATTTGTGCTCTTGGTATTGATATAAGTATCCCTGTATCAATACTCATGGGTAAAATTTGCCTTGAGTATCGATACAAAGTGATATGTGTTGATACATTCAGGCTATTTTGGCTATTTTGAGCCAACCTTTAGCCTTCGCATTACCCATTCAAAATCTAGTTTAAACACATGTTTTGCATCAAGAATCATCAAACATCATAATAGGTTTCATCTTTGGGCTCATAATAAGATTTAAACAGGTTTTAAAACCCAATTTGACAAAGGTCACTTTTATAAAGATAATAGCCTATTGAAGGATAGGTCAGGCTTTTCAGATTTTAGGCAGCCATAGTCTTTCAGCAGACCACCTTGCATGGCAGAACCAATAGCAATGGGGGCCAGACTGAGCACGTTCCTTGGATGTCTCCTTGTGTAGAGAAAAAACCCAAACAATGCCTTTCGTTTGTCTCCTAAAGTCATTAGCTGAGCATGAAGATAAATAGGGACATGGCTAGCTCAGCAAGGGGACTTCTTCTAAAAAAAAAAAACCTCCCTCTAAAAATCCTAAAGCTATTTCTAAAAAATCTCTAGGCATTCTTAGTCCCATAAACACTTCCAAAAAATACTATTTCATTGACCTCTATACTCCATTCCCGTAGCTACCCCAAACCACCACTAGAAAACCTTTAAGAACCTAACTTTTCATACATTTTGATCCTTAAAAAGCCTCACCATCAACCATACCACCAAAAAGCTATTTCCTTTCATCCTTTTCTTGCTAAATAATAGCAAGGAGAAGGAAGAAATTAAGCCTACAGCCACTACTTCGAGAAAAAGGGAAGTTTAAGTTTTTGGTATATCCCCTTTACCTTGATTTTTATAGTTTTTGTTTTATCATTAACATCATCTTAGTAAATCCTTTTTATGCTTTCATGGCCATCCTAGGACTCCTATGCATTTTTTGTGGCTTTGGTTGTGGTAGTTTAGCATCTCGATGTTCTTCTTGCTGCCTTCATGCTGTTTGGGTTAACTAAGCATGCTCCTTTGCATTTTCATCACCATAATAGCCTCTGTCCATATACTTCTTGCCATGTTCCTTCCATATTCATGTCTTTATCTTATGTTTAAATATGCATTTTAACATGATATAAGTATGCTCATGCATTTCTTAGAAGCTTGATAGGCTCCATGAAATAAAAATGCATTTTTTCGTGAACTCTTTTTAAACATGTTCATCCGAAGTGTGTTCATGCATCTATATATCATCTCCATGCATTTTTTATCATCTTTCCTATGAAAAATGTCATCCTTGCTTTTGCATATATGTCCTCCATAGTCTGCATCATTTTGTGATACTTTGCTTGTGTTGAGATGCATGTTTAAGTGCTAGAAAACCTAATTTCAAAAATATCCCCCAAGTTAAGCACATGCTATCCCCCATACATGGAGAATAACAAGGGCTTAAGATTTTTATGAAGTTGGCTTTCCAACCTTGGGGGCAAAGCAAGTATTTAGTTCTGGATTCATGGAAGAATGAGTATAAGAGTATTGGTTTTTCAAAAATGAAATGAAGTCTTTTAGTTAAAAAATGTGAACCCTTGGTCCTTAGCCAACCACCCTCATAGTGGCATGGTCAACGAGTTGTTCTATCATCCCAAACTACTCCAAGATTGTGGAATGAACTTATGACACCCATGTCAACCTCTCATCTTGGTTAAGGATGTTTGAACATCAATGACTCAAGCTCAAGCCAAAGAAAAACCAAAATACCGAACACCTCCCCTGTTTTGTTCTGGAAGCACAGTAGCCTGGTCTTGAAAAATTATTTAAAAAATAAAAAATGATTTATCCACAATGTGTTGGTATTTTTCCCTTGAAAGGGTTTTGAATTATCTTTTCAACAATGTCTCATTTACCTTTAGACCATCTCGGATGAAATAGTTACCATTTTTCGAATCTTTGCTATCTGGAACCCTTAGACCTAGCGAGTAGTTTACTGTTTGGGCAATTTCGGCCTAGCCAACAACATTTTAGAATCCCTTGAAAACTTTTCCCATGGAATTCATGGAATTCCCTTTTCAGAGAGGTACTATTCACATTTTAATTAATTTCGAATGAATCCAAACTGATTTTTCAAAGTTCATCATACCTTTACCTTGTACATGCTGCCAGTGTCGAGACAGGTTGAAATTCAAAAATTAATTCCGCCTAGAAAATGATTTTCTAGGATTTTTGAAATATTTTTATATTAATCTTCATCGAGTTACCTTTCCAACGGTACCTCGTTTACGCCCCAGGACCTCTGAATAAGCTCGAAATAAATTCAGAAAAAGAAATGATGAGACACTATCCTCTATTTCTAACCCAATTTTTGAAGTGTTTGTATCAAGGCATTCGAATGACTCATGATCTACTTTGCTCATTCCCATGATCTAAGCCTTTTAGACTCGGACCAAGGCTAAATAAAAAAGGAACATTTTAGCCAAACTTTTTGCTCCCGATTTTTAAAGATCCCCCTACCAAAAAATAACCCGTTCCTCTTGAACGTCAAAATTTTTCATTTTTGGGACACTCCAACCTACTACTCCAAGGGGATACTCCAACCCGTTTTGACCTCAAATCTGATATCAAACTTCCATTTTTAGGGATACTCCAACCCTATTACTCTGAGGGGATACTCCAACCCCACTTTTACCTTAAAATGATATCGAATTTTTATTTTTGGAGATACTCTAATGCCACTACTCTGAGGGGGTACTCCAACCCTACTCTTACCTTAAATCCAATACCAAACTTCTATTTTTGGGGATACTCTAACCCATCTAAGGGGATACTCTAACCCCGCTCTTCATATTCCTTCTAAAATCTAAGCTTTTCTCCCTCTCGAGTCATTGAAACCTTTTTCTCCTCAAATTTCCACCAAGTCTAGCTAAGTCTCAATGTTTTCATCTCAGTTATTCATCAATAATTGAAGACAACTACAAGATACATTTCGATCATCCCTTTTTTATATGTATTTTGTGTGTTTATTTTTGTGTGGATTTATTTATTATTTTCTTTCCTATGTTACTAATATGTTTCCTCTTATAGGGACCTTAAGCATTCATGCTTTAAAAAATCATTTTCAAAATCACAAAACAATACCTTATGTTGGTATCTCTCTAGTGCCAGACATGAAATATTTGATTTTTTTTAAACCTATCCAGAGATTAGTTTCATCAAAAACCCCTATGTTTCTTATTTCTTTGAGACGCATAGGTGATAAAATTTTCATTAAAACTTGAACTCGTATCGTTACAAAATTTCATGCATTAGAGGGAATTATATTTAAATAATGATAAAAATGGAACTGAGGAAATCAAGATTCAAGT
>JBBYHK010471710.1:0-19980 GCA_038382065.1 Adansonia grandidieri | reverse complement strand
TTCTACGCCGTAGTATAAAAGCAATCCCTAAGGGGATAAGGATTGATGACCGTCGCATGATGGCCGCTTTTACTCCACGTGGCAGATTTTTATTATTTTTTGATTTTTTATTTTAAAGAATTAATTTACAAGTAAACTCTTAAAAAAATAAAAATTTATTTTATTATTTTATTTTTAAATTATTTATTAAAGAGATTGATTCGTACAATAGTTCACGAATCAATTCAAAATTTATATTCGACTTGCATATAGGAAAAAAATTATTTTATTAATTAATTTTAATTTTTTATTTTATTTTTAATTGAGATATTTGAATAAGTTAATTCTTATGATAATTTACGAGTCGATTTAGAATTCATGCTCAACCTCCTAAAAAAACTAAAAAAATATATATTTTATTAACTTTTTATTTTTTATATTTAATTTTTTAATTTTATTTTATTTTTAAATTATGTATTTAAAAGAGTTATTTTGTACGTGATCTACGAGTTGATTAAGGATATGTACCTGAAAAACACGAAAAAGTTTAAAAAATTATTTTATTAATTAATATTTTTATTTAATTTTTAAATGACGTCTTTAAAGAAATTAATCCACAACTTACCTTATAGATCGATTTAATATTCGTTCTGAATTTTAAATACAAAATTTTAATCAATAATTACTATTTAATTAAATTAAATTTAAAATTAATTTTTATTAATAATTAATTAAAAATTATAAAAAAAAATTAAAACACCCAACAAAGCAGGGCATAATTCTAGTGCGTCTAAATTGAGATAATTAAATTTATTGTTTCATCAGTATTTACAGTTTCTTTAGACTTATACATGTGTTGCACTGGATTGGATTTGTGCTAGGTTCACAACCATTATTAATAGTTTTTTAAACCTTCAAATTTAGCTCAGGTTGAATATGAATATCAATATACGTTAAAATTCAGTTTTAAATGCAAAAGGAATGAATTTGTTCATACCCATTTATTTTTTTATAAAAGTAATAGATTTCTTTTAAATAAAGATTGATCTTTTCCTACATAAAAAAAATCTCGAAAATTATCAAGGTAAAAGAAATGGATCTCTTTGAAAAAAAAAATTGATCGTAATCTTTTGAAGTAAAAAATTTAACTTGAATGTATTAAGAAATCGATTCGTTTTAAAAAAAAATTAATCTTTTAAATATTAATGTTAATATTAATATTACTAAAAATAATTTTATAAATTATTAATATTAATTAATATATAATATATAAAATATGAAATATATATAATCATTAAGATGTGAGGTTCGACTTTCACAGGAAGAATTTCAAAAAGTGAAATGTAATAATAATTATTAAAAAAGTGAGAGTGAAAAAATAATTTTAAAAAATAATTATTAAAATTATTAATAAAAAAATTAAAATTATTTTCTTGCCCTTATTTTCACCTCATCTTTTGGCTGCCTTTCGTGGCAGCAATTCAATGAGGTTGGTTCCTTACCAAAATTTATAAATTATATATTAAATAAATTATAATATATATAAATTATATATATTAAAAATAATATTTAAAGATAATGCAAGATTAAAAATATTTTATATTAAAACTTAAATTTTTAATATAATCTCACACTCTATTAAATCTCGAATTACTAACAATAAAAATAAAAATATTTTAATCAAATCTCAAATTACTATATAAAAATAACAAAAATAAAAAATATTTTATATTATACCTTGGATCACCAGTTAAAAAATAATAAAAATTAAAAATATTTTATATATTATTATATAATACATACTATATATTATATATAACATATTATATATATAATATATTTTATATATTATATATGTGGGGCCGAGAGAGATGAACCGACCCCAACACACACACACACATATATATATATAGAGTATGGGGGAGCCGGTTCCCTTGTAAAGGAATTGACTTCCCCTTTTTATATTATATATAATATATATTTTATATATTAATATATTAAATATATTTATAATAATATGAATTATTATATATTTATATATTATATAAGTTATATATAATATATAAATTATATATATTAAAATACTATTTAAAAATAATAAAAATTATAAATATTTTTATGAAATTTCAAATTATTTTTCTAAAATTAAAATAATATATATTATATATTATATATATTATATAATACATATATAATATAATATACAATATTATAAATATTATATAATAATATATTATATACAATAAAAATAAAAAATATTTATATTAAATCTGAAATTATTTTTTAAAAAAATTAAAAACATATATTATATATAAATTACATAATATACATTATATTAATATATATTACATAATAAAAATAAAAATACTTTTATATCAAACTTGAATTACTATTTAAAAATAGTAAAAATAAAAAATATTTTTATTAAATTATTTAAAAATAATAAAAAATATTTTAATATGAAATCTCGAATTATTATATAAAAATAATAAAAATAATAAAATTTATATTAAATCTCAAATTACTATATGAAATAATAACTAGATGTACGACTCACTATAACTAGATGTACAACTCACCATAACTAAATATATGGATGAGTATAATAAAATGTATGACTCACTATAACTAAATGTAGAACTCCCCGTACCTAGACATACGACTTACTATAACTAGATATACGACTCACCATACGACTTACTATAATTAGATATATAACTCACTATAACTAAATGTATGATTCAGTTATACATATAGTTATGATATATAATGTAAATAATATATATAATATATGATATATAATATATAAATATATAAAATATGTATTATATATAATATACTATATATATGTGTGTGTGGTGTAGGGGTCGATTCCCCTCTCCCCACATATATATAAAATATATTATATATAATATGATATATATAATATATAGTATGCATTATATGATAATATATAAAATATTTTTATTTTTTATTATTTTTATATAATAATTTGAGATTTGATTTAAAATATTTTTATTTTAACTAAATATATGATTCAATTATACATCTAGTTATGATATATAATGTAAATAATATATATAATATATGATATATAATATATAAAATATATTATATATATTATATATAATATACTATATATATGTGTGTGTGGGGTAGGGGTCGATTCCCCTCCCCCCCACATATATATAAAATATATTATATATAATATGTAGTATGTATTATATAATAATATATAAAATATTTTTATTTTTTATTATTTTTATATAGTAATTTGATATTTAATTTAAAATATTTTTATTTTTACTAAATGTATGATTCAATTATACATCTAATTATGATATATAATGTAAATAATATATATAATATATGATATATAATATATAAATATATAAAATATATATTATATATTATATATTATATATAATATACTATATATGTGTGCGGCGTAGGGGTCGATTCCCCTCTCCCCCGGCATATATAAAAAATATATTATATATAATATATAGTATGTCTTATATAATAATATATAAAATATTTTTTATTTTTTATTATTTTTATATAATAATTTGAGATTTGATTTAAAATATTTTTATTTTTACTAAATGTATGATTCAGTTGTACACCTAATTATGACCTATAATATAAATAATATATATAATATATGATATATAATATATAAATATATAAACATATATTATATATAAGGTACCATATATATATATGTGTGTGAGGTAGAGGTCGATTCCCCTCCTCCCACATATATATAAAATATATTATGTGTAATATGTTATATATAAGATATAGTATGTATTATATAATAATATATAAAATATTTTTTATTTTTATTATTTTTATATAATAATTTGAGATTTGATTTAAAATATTTTTATTTTTATTGTTAGTAATTCAAGATTTAATTTATTTTTTATTTTATGAATTTAAGATTTAATGTAAAAATATTTTTAATATATATAATATAATTTATAAATTATGGTGGGGTTTGAGGATAAAAAATAATTTTAATTTTTATTAATAATTTTAATAATTATTATTTTTTAAAAAATTAATTTTTTATTTTTATTTTTTAAATAATTATTATTACATTTTATTTTTTTTATTCTTCCAATACTATATTCAAGACACGATCCATTTTTGCTCAAAGCCCATTTTGGACTCAAAAACTATTTTTATCAAAACTTTTTCTAACGTCCAATCACGCACATAATCTACTTTTTCATTTTTCTTGTCATCCCCTGGAAAGTGGATCAAATGCGAAAATTCCTCAGATATTTCTTAAAGTCAAAGGCGATGGCATGGAATCAAAAATAAAATCAAACAGACGTCTATACACACACACATATATGTCTATATTTCCCTTTTGTTCTTTATAAAGTTTTGAATTTTTTAAAAATAATTTTATTGATTAAATTAGTATCATCCGAATTTAATACCAAACTCAATAATAATAATAATAATAATAATAATAATAATATATGATGTTATTCATTTCTATTAGTTCTGATAAAAAAATTATCGAACAAAATTCAATGAACTTAGAAGTAGGAAGGTAAAATTCAAAACCCGTTTATAATACAACGAAAAAAATATATATAAATATTTAAATGGAGCCATTTCTCTCCCCATAAACCCCTGATGAACAGTAGATCATATAGGCAAGAAAATGATTACAACAAATTTCACTAACTTTATCTCCAGTATTATTGTATTGTACCATAGTTTCAAAAATGTTTGTGTGGGTGAGAGATTAGTTTGGTTTTTCTTGTTAGAGGATTCCCAATTCAATTTTATTAAAACAAATCATTCCAAAAAAAAAAAGTTGATGAAATTATTGATGTTAATTGTGTAAATAAGGTGGTTTCAGTTCGTATATATGTGAATCGAACTCTCATCCCTTACCTTTTTTCATATAATTATAAGAAGCAAGTTGGTTTAAAACAGAGTTCTCTGGCTCAATTTCTCAATGATGGGTCGATTTCTTCTCGGGGCTCATCTCTGATGGTCGGTGAAAGTGGAGAGATGGAGAACGAAAATTCGTTGGAACTAGTTGATAAAAAATCACGATATATGGAATGATGTTGACGCAGTGATATTTGCAAAAGTCGGTAACCGTAAGCCGCGTTAACAAGATGGAAGATTTTAATGGTGTTAATTCTGATGTTTGGCAGTTAGAAGAATTAATTGGAGTATCAAAGTAGAGAGTTTCAAAGCTTGTTTGATTTTTTGTTAAATTATAAGTTGAAATAGATTTTTTAAAAAATAAAAATTAAAAAAATAAAAATTATTTGATAATTTAAGTTTTAAAAGATACTTATATAAATTCTTCAAAAAAGTTAAACTTGAATATAAGTTAGGTTGTCCGCTTGATCTAGTAGATCAGACTCACATGAGCTGAGCTTTGAACATGATATTTAATAATTTGGATTAGTCTAGCTCGAATTACTAGTTAATGATAAAAATATTTTTACTTAAATTTAATTATAAAAATATATAAATATTAATATAAAAATATTTTTTTATTAATTTTTCACAATGATTTAGGCTTTCAAGTTAGGTCCATCTGATTCAGGCCTCGGCAAAAAAAATTTTAAAAAAGATTTTAAGTCATAGTCCATCTCAGCCCATTGATGATTCTAGTAAAAGCTGAAGTGTTTTAAGATAAGATAAAAAAAAACTCATCTTAAAAGCTTATTCTTATCTTATTTTTGTCACTTTTTTTTTCATAAAAAAAAAAAACTTATAAGTTTTAAAAGCTTTTGATAAAATTTGTTTGACACCACTTTTACATGTAAAAAGTAAATAGTTGAAAAAAGTACTCATTTAATAGTTCAAGTAGTAACAAGGAATTAATAGTGGTTTGAATCTACTAATGGGTCATTTGTGACGTGCAATAGGGATGATTTTAGGCTTAAATCTAATGCCAAGGTGGTGGGAGAGGGGCAGTGTTAAAAAAAATATCAAATTAATTGATTCAATCGGTTGAATAAAAAATTAGTTGATCCGATGATTTAACGATATATAATCAAAATTTTGACAAACCAAATAGAATCAGTAACAAAACGAGAAAAAAAAAAAGGGTAAAAAATCAATAGAGCAGATTTAACATATTTTTATTATTTTTGGGCTTTTCTTTTTCAATTCAATTATAATTTGTTATTTTTTTTAAGCTTTTACTGTTTATAGTCAAAACAATTTTTTTTAAAATCTCATTTAATTTTTTGAAATCCAAAGCCAAATACCATTTTTTTTCCATTCAAATCAATTAATTAAATTCAAATATACTCATGTGGACAATATGTTATTCATATTATTTATTTTAATTTTAAATTTTTCAGATTTTTCCTTATTTTTCCTATTTTTTATAAATTTTTATTAATTATTTTTATTTTTAAATTATTTAAATGCTCTCATGATTGAATCACCCAATACAATCGATTAAACCGAAAATCAAGAATTCGAGCAGCTATAACCTAAAACGTTCCACCAATTCACCCTCGTTCATTATACTATTGAACAGTACAATAACTTTTTATTAAAAGCTGCAACCACGTTATAACCTAAAATGCAATAGGTTCAAACGTGTTGAATAAAAAATCAATATATCTATTTATATAAAATATTTATGTTGAAAGAAAAAACTTATCTATTTATTAATTTTGCATATTTAATATAAAGTTACACATTATATAATAATTAGAATTTGAATTAAAACTTAACATTAGACTTAATGTAATTTTTTTCTTTTTATTTTCCACGTTAATGAAAAATTATATCTTTGCAAATAAAATTAATATAAATTTTAATTTTTTATTTATTATTAAATAAATTCATTTAACTAAAGTCTTTCTATAGAATTAGAATACTGATTGAACAATAAAAATATATTTAAAATGATAAAAGTAGTAATATAATGAACAAAAAAATTATTTTGGTCTGTTCAAAACTGTCTTTACATTCGTACTTTTATATATATTAGTATCTGTTATCATGTATGTCATACATGCACACTTGTCTTATTTATTTTAAAAATATGTAGTTGTATATTTTAAAAAGAATTAAAATTAATGAATGCATTAATGTGTAAAGTTTATTTAATATTCAAATATATAAATTTATTGTTTTCAATTTTAATATGAAACTAAACTTATGAAAATAAAAAGGTCAAAATTTAACCCTTTTTTAAAAATGTTTATCAACTAAATTCATTAGTTGTTGTTTGGAGTGCCATGGACCTTAATTTATAGTTTGGATATGAATTATTAATGTCTAGCATTGCTCGGAATGGAAAGGAGCAATTAGATGCTTGAAAATTGTGTTGTCCACCCATTCCCCTGTTGAAGTATCGATTTTGTATCCATACTTGCCTACATAAATTTTAAAAATTTTGATCGTTGGAAGGTCAAGTTTCGATAATTTAACATGAAGCAACGATACTTTAGCGATGAAATATCGATACTATAATGCCTCGGACAATTCATTTATGTTTTGTAAATCAAGTATCTATAGTAGTATCGATATCATTACCAATATTTCTTTTATATTTTTCCAAAAAAATTGTTTTCAGAAATTCTAAAAGAGTTTACCTTGTTCTAAAGTAAGAAAACTTAGTTGGCACTTAAGCCAACAGGTAGAATGGTAGATTTCAGACCAAACCACACTAAGTTCGCTATTGTTATACCATTTGGACGATCGGTGAAATGCTTCACTACCCGTACAGCCATTTCAAACAAAAATACTGCCAAGCTGTCTCAATGATCGCCAAAGCATGAGGATGACAAAGCGTAAGGGGACATCGATGTGACCATCTAATAATAGCATGACCTCAGGGCTGACACCTTCTAAATGGTGGTCGACTGAATAGCCTAAGAGCTAGCTCGATGCTAGTTGTCTTCCTGTTGAATCATTTGACACCATGTCCCCCAGCAACGCCTATAAAAGGGTAAGCAAACCCAAAGGTAAGATCTTTTTCATATTCAGTCCTCTTTGCTATATTATTATCTAAAAATCAAAAGACTAACTTAACCATCGGAGAGTGCCCCAGAGTACCAAATCTGGCACCCATCTGACCATTTCTGTGTTGTAAGGCCGCAATCAACCTTTCGAAAGAAAAACATCATCAACAATTGGAGCTATCTATGGGAATAGAACGAAAAAACCATGGCTGACCAACACGCTGACGCTATCCCATAAACCTTTCACTATCACCAAAAACAACAAACCAAACCATAACTCAACCTACCCCCACAATCTCTAGTTCGTCACACACCCAAATACCCATATCCTTGTCTTTCACATGCCTGTGGATGCCCTAGCACCCCCATTACCCACCTCAATACCCCTATGCCACCATCACTCTACACATTGACTTTTCCAGCATTGTCATCACCACCTAGCGAACCCGACTATCATACTTATTACCAAGCACAATTCCAAGCCATCGCCAACCAGCTGGCTGCCATCTAACAGTCCCAACTCCGGTTAGCCCAACTTGTCAACTCCAAACCAATAGCGAAAACACACAACCAACTGAACGACCGATTCAAACCACTGAAAACATTCCAAATCCAAAACCACAAGATCAGCTCGCTATACCAGACCATATAGCTCGCCCAATGGTGAAAGAAAGCTTATGTTCCACTCCAGCTCTACGACGAATGCTACCTGGGACTCCTGCCATACTGACGGCCCCCACCCACTACTCCAACCTTTGTACCTTGGCCAGCAGGTAGCCACCTTCAAACAAAAAATTAAAGACCTCAGAGAACCCTGAAAGGACATTTAGGAATGGCTCACTGACAACCACAATCCTCTATCACCTACTATCCATCTAGTAACTGTCCCCTAGAAAGTTAAGCTTTCCCTCGACAAATATGATGGAAAGACTGACTCAGTCGACCACTTGAATCATTTTTATTCATTTCACAACCTGTGTGACATCCCATATGCCATATAGTGCCACATCTTTCCAACAACGCTCTGAGGCCCAGCACGGACATGGTGGTATTCTCTGAACCCAGGTTCCATCACAAACTTTGACCAATTGGGCAGGCACTTCCTCGCCCATTTCAACAGCTGCAAGACAGCCGCCAGATCCTCAGCAAACTTAATGGCAATTAAACAGAATCCTGAAGAGACCATTCCGGATTACGTAAAGCACTTTAACGTTGTCACTCTAAAAATGCGAGACCTTAATGACCAATGGGCTATCTAGGTCTTTATAGTAGGCGTTCACCACAAATACTTGAAGTACGCCCTAACCAATGCATATCCCACCAAGTTATACCAGCTTTGAGAGAAGGCACAAAAATACTCCGAAGCTAAAGAATCGAAATCGTAAATCAAAAAATCGAGAGTTGGGACAAAGAGCCAAAGGGCGACTGTGGCCTTAGGTCTAACTGACGGCTCGACCACCCTGGTCCTTGGCATTCCAAAGAAGCCCAAATAGGCCAACCATAAAATAGCTCCTACAACAACAAAAAATAAGCGTGGACCTCATCATACACCACGTACAAATCTTACACCCCCTCACCACCTCCAAATCTCAAATCCTCAACACCATAATGCAAGAAGGCTTAATTAAGAGTCCTTCGCTAATGAAAAGGTATCGCAGCAAACATAATCCCAAAAAGTGTTACAACTTCCACAATGACATAGGGCATGTGACGAGGATTGCATAGCCTAAAAAATGCAATCAAATCATTGGTAAGAAAAGGCAGGATTAAGCAGTTCGTTAAAAAAATAGTAGGACCAGGCTTGTTTGCCCAATAGGCGTTATGAAGTCGTGCCTAATAAATGAACAATTATGAAAGTCATAAACATAATCGTCAGTACAACAGAGGAATGTGCCACCAGTAGGTTAAAACGTAAATTGCACTTACATAGTGTTATGAAAGTCGACGTGGCTCTTAAGTGCCTCAAACAATGCAACTGGGAAGTTAGCTTCAATGAGGCAGATTCTCACCTCCTGTCCGACCACGGTTATGACCTAATCGTTGTCTTTACCACCATAGGCAACTATCAGGTCAATAGGATCTTCATTGATAATGGCAGCGTAATTAAAGTTCTGTAATGGGACGCCCTTCGCCAAATAAGATTCAACAATGGCACCTAGCACCATCCTTTTTGATTTACGGATTCACTAACCAGCCAATCCTGATTAAAAGGATGATCACACTTCCAATTACAATAGGTGACGGCGATCATACAATTACCATTGTGGTGGACTTTCTTGTGGTAGATCAATCCTCCACCTACAATGTCATCCTAAGCAGACCACTCATGAAGAAAACTAGAATGGTTATCGCTATTTACTGCCTCACCGTCAAATTCCTTTCTTCAATAGGAATTGGCTACATACGGTCCAACTAGAAGACTACCCGACAATGCCACCTCCTATCAATCGAGCTTGCTGGAAGCCTTCCGACATGACTTAGAACAAATGGCGGTGAATGTCATTATGCCTGCTCAACTATAGGCCATCACGCTTGATAGCCTCGATGTCTAAGTTATGTTCCCCAAATACAAGCCTCAGCCAGTAGAAGAAACGGAGACACTCACCCTTTGTAATTCGGACAAAGAGCTATCAACTAGCATTGGGTCATCATTTAGTTTACAAGAAAAAGGCCTCTTAGCAAAATCCATCCACGATAATGCAGATGTATTTGCCTGCTTGGTAGCCGATATGCTAGGAATAGACACGACCGTCATCATGCATTCACTTCATGTTAACCTTGGGCCATAGTAGTCAAGTAAAAAAAAATCGTCACTTTGCTCCAAAATGACTCGCGACTATCCAGGAGGAAGTGGATAAGCTACTGGCTTGCAATTATATCCGAGAAGTCAAATACCTAGGTTGGGTAACAAATGTAGTCATGGTCAATAAGGCGACAGGTAAGTGGTGCATGTGTGTGGATTTCATTGATCTCAACAAAGCTTGCCCAAAAGACAGTTACCTACAGCCGGTCATCGACCGACTTGTCGATGCCTTCGCAGGACATAAGCTCCTAAGCTTCATGGATGCCTTCTTTGAGTACAACTAAGTGAAAATGCACTCGCAAGACCAAGAAAAAACAACATTCATCATTGAGGATGGCATTTTCAACTACCAAGTAATGCATTTCGGCTTGAAACATGCTGGAGCTACATACTAACGGCTGGTAACTAAGCTCTTTAAACCCCAAATAGGGCAGTCCATGAAAATTTACGTGGATGACATGCTGGCCAAGAGTCTTTCCCTCTAGCAACACATTGCTAATCTGACGGAGACTTTTTAGATACTCCGTAAGTATAAAATGAAACTCAACCCGCTTAAATGTGTGTTTAGAGTTGTTGTAGGAAAATTCTTAGGATTCATAATTTCCTCGCGAGGAATAGATGCCAACCTGGAGAAGATAAGCACCATAGTTCAAATGAGCCTGCCAAAATGCAATTAAAAAGTACAACGGTTAACTGGTAGAATAGCCGCACTAAATCATTTTATTTCTAAATCTACTGATATATGTTTGCTTTTTTTTAAGTTACTTAGGGGAGCGACCAGGTATAAATGGACGGAGGAATACCAATAGTCCTTCGATAAATTGAAAAAGATATTTGTGTTCGCTAACCAAAAATAAGGTAAGCAACTATAAGTGTATCTTGTTGCATCCGATAAGATCGTCACTTCTGTTTTGGTATGGAAAGAAGGAAAGCAGCAATACCCTGTTTATTATGTTAGCAAGGCACTCCATGCCAGAGAACTTTGTTACTCCAGGATAAAAAAACCGGTCTTCGCTCTCATTGTGGCTACCAGAAAGCTAAGATAATATTTCTAAGCGCATCCCATCACTGTCCTAATAGACTACGCCATCAAAGATGTCTTTCTTAGCCAGAAGAATGATTCATTGGAGTGTAGAACTTAGTGAATTTGGTCTGACCTATAGTCCCATAAAAGCAATCAAAGCACAGGCTCTGGCAGACATCATCGAATGCTCATATCAAACGTCAAAAGAGCCATCGTCGAATCGGACCCTAACCGATGTTCTTAAAGAACAGCTACAACCACAGAACCTCTAGCTAATAACCAAGCCAATGTTTGGATGGTATACGTGGATGGATCATTTGGCAAAGAGAAATTCGAAGCATGAGTCTTATTGCTCAACCTCCAAGGCCAAGAATGGTAAATGGCCTACCATTTTAGTTTGTGATGTTGAATAACACGTCAAATACAAAGCGCTAATTGTCGGGATAGAACTGGCTAAGGCCCTTGATGCCAGCTGCCTCATCGCTCACACAGACTCTCAGCTAGTTGCTAACCAAGTTAACAGAGTGTATGAAGTAATGATGAGTTACTCGCCAAATATCATGACATAATCACAAAGCTATCCCAAAACTTCGCTCATGCCACTATTGAACAGGCCCCCAGAGAAAAGAATTGCCGAGCAGACAGTTTGTCTAAAATGGTGAGTAGTATGAATCTATCCACTAGAGGGAAGGTCTTACTCAAATGTGTCCCAATGCCTAGCTATGATAGACATATACACGAAATCATCACCAATGCTGAGGAAAATTAGATGATGCCATTCATCTCATTCCTCAAGGATAATAAAGCCCCGATAGACCCGCTGCAACGAAGGTGCTCGAAAAAGAGAGCAACTAGATACACCATTATCTACAATGTCTTATACCAAAAATCATTTACCTTTCCTCTACTCAGATGCCTGGCCTCTTCAGAAGCCAACTATGTATTAAGAAAAATACAGGTAGACATCTGTGGCAACCACCTCAGAGGAAGAGCTTTGGCACTCAAAGTACTAAGGCAAGGTTTTTTCTAACCTATTATGCGAAAGGACATAACAAAACTAGTCAAAAAATGTAACAAGTGCCAGCGGTTCACCCAAATCCCCAGCCAGCCTGCAGAAGCATTGAAACAAATCTTCAGTCCATGGTTATTTTGTGTTTGAGGGATAGACATTTTGGGCCCTTCCCTTTGGTGACCTTTTAACGTAAGTTCTTGATTGTTGCATGCGATTATTTCACTGAGTGGCTAGAAGCCGAACTCATCGCTACCATCACAACCAAAACCATGGAGAATTTTATTTAGCGGTACATCCTTTATAGATTCAGGATACCCAACATGCTCATAGCCAACAATGCTAAACAATTTTTAGTCAATAAATTGTACGATTTTTGTACGAGGTCTGACATTAATCTAGTCCACACTTTCGTTGCTCATCCCTAGTTGAACGGCCAGGTAGAATCCATGAACAAGAATATCCTGCAACCATTAAAGAAAAAGCTAGATGACGCGAAGGGCGCGTGGGCGGAGGAAACACCCAGCATACTATGGGTGATCCAAACAACAAAAACCTAAGCAACTGTAGCCATCCTTTTCAACCTCGTTTATGGTATTGAAGCAGTTATCCCCACCAAAATAGGAGTTAAAAGCCTACGCACTGCCAACACTGATGAACAACTCAACTCATAGCACCTAAAGGCCAACCTTGACTTACTAAAGAAGGTAAGGAAGACGCTGCCATCAAAATGACAATTTGAACATAACAAACCTCTAGATATTACAATCACCATGCTCACAATAGACAGTTCCAAGTTGGTGACCTCGTTCTTCGAAATTGTGAAGCAAGTCAATTGGCTAGCGAATGAAAAAAGCTATCTCTAAATTGGGAAGGCCCTTATCAGATATCCAAAGTTCTTGGATTCAGAGTATACAAGTTGCTAGATATGAATGGCAAATCATCCCTAATACATTGATGCTATCCACTTAAAGAAATATTACCTGTAAGTATCTTCTTCCGAAGAACTTATCACTTTTGACCACCAAAACCTTAGTCTTTATCTTTTAGAAACTTATTACACATCTCAAAGTAACATTTTAACACGCGACATGTAGTCGCCCTATTGGCCTTCGAGGCCCAATAATATAGCTCGCTACAAAGGCCCCGAAATGTGACATCATGTCACTTATGCACTATCCTAACAAAATGGCCATTTCGACATGCAACACTTAGTTGCCTAACTGACTTCCATGGTTAAATAATGTGACACCAGGTCATATCAATCGCCACTAAGGCCTTCCAAATCATTCATTGGTGACCTGGGCCAATCGCCCTATTAGACACTAATACAATTGCTTGCTTTAAAATAACCAATCAAGATTCTAGTTGCAAATCTCACATAAAAGATTAATAATAGTCACTTCACAAGAAGCAAAATCTTTTCTTACTCAAAATTATTTACAATACAATTTACAAAAAAAAAAAGCATAAGTTCATCAGTTCTTTCTAGCCGACGACATAGCTTGCTCACCCGTTTCATCACCAGATTCTCTTATCTCAGTCCTTTCAAGAGTAGGAGCGATAAAAGTAGTGTCCCTCGATCACTCTTCCTCTACCTCTTGCTGACTGGGCATCAGTACATTAAAACCCTCAGGTAGCACACACAATTGACCTAAGTCAATCGACCTTAAATCGAGGGGACCCCGCAGTAGTTGCACCCCATAAAGAGTGTGGTGCCTATATGAGTCCACAACAGCAAACAATTTGTAAAAAATTTCTTCTTCATGCCTTTTCAGCTCTGCCAACTGATGAGCTCCCACCTTGCTAAGCTATGCCTCTAATTCGACAACCCTGGTCTTGGCTGATTGCAGCTTTGCATCACACTCCTCAAGCCTCTTCATTGATTCCACAGTCGTTACCTTTGCCTTCTCCACTTTAAGAAGTAGTTCCACAATCTTGAACAGCCACCTCTCCTCAATTTTTTTCAATGAGGCCTCCAGCTTGGCCTTCACCTCTTTGGACTTCATAAGCTACTTATCCTGCTCCACTATCATTACCGCTTGCTATTTAAACTTCTCCTACCAACTTATCATCTATTACATGTTTGTTGTCTAGCAATGGAGTGCATGCATTAACAAACACACTACACATCAAATGCTATATTTATTTCTTTACACTACTTACCAAGTACCTTAGAAAATCCTCACTTCTACCAGCCCAACCAAAGCCACATTCAAATTCTGCGTAGGCCCCATTCTATTCAAAAACACCTTGTCACTTGGAGCCACCTCCTCACTGCCTATCTAAAGGTAAACTCAGCATCTAGCACTTTCTTTTCCTAAAAAATCTCAGGCTTCGCCAGGCCCTCTAAACTCGATCCACCACGAACCGAGCACGGCCTTGTTGAAGGGATGCTCGACTGCTAAGATCCTCCACTTGCTAGGACAGGGCCCCAACTTGACCCAACCTGTTCTGCCTCAACAGACACCGCAGGCATAACGATAGTCATCGCAGCAGACGAAGCAACATGCCAGCCTTCTGGTGCACGATTACCCTTTCTAGCACTACCTTTTCAGGATGCTCTACTCCCACCTTGCACTTCCCTTTGTGTTAACGAGCAGGCATCCTTCAGCAGTTACCTATTTTGCTGCGTTTTTTGCTAACACCATTTGTATCGCATCCATCCCTACCTAACCATAACACAAACCTATATAAGTTAAACATTTTTTGCTTCAAAGTAAGTACTTAAGAAAATACATTCTTCCACCTTATGAGTGGATGGATGGTTCCCCTCTTCTCCTCTACTTGGGTGATCGATGGATGATTCTTCCATATCCTCCTGACAATCTACCTACCAGCCACTCCAACCCCCTCTCCTTCTTCCATCACATCCTCAATTCCTTCCTCTACCATACCTTCACCTGTATACATCCATCTTTATCTTTAAACACTATACGACAAAACAAAAAACAACACGAATGCACTCTTACCACACTTACCTGCCATACCACTTTGCTTTTTTAACAAGCATCGTCTTTTTCTCTTACCAGGAGCCCGCACCAGCCCTTCTAACATGTCAGATAGATCTCGCCCTAAGTACCCTTTTGAACATTTCGTAGAGTTAGGTACTCTCTGTAGCTCACTTGTCTGCTCTTAAAAAATTCTACCTATTCTTGCTTTTTGTCATTCAAGCTCGATCTCTCGTTATTGGACCTTGCCGTATAACCCCACTTGACTGGAAAGCCCCATGAAGTGCCCGCACTTTTCCTTACCACAAAAAGACTACTCCCTCTTTGTATAGGCATTTGACGAAAGGTCTACCACTAATTTTACCCTCTTTAGCCTGAAGAAAGTACAAACACGGCTCACCTTACTTCAAAAAATATAACTCTTTCACTAACACTATTGAAGGCAGCCACCCCTTTCTTTGTAGACCAGGAAGTACAACACTAAGATCGCCTAACTATTCGGCTTTAGCTAGTTGGGCGATAAGTTGTACCTCCTTAGAAAGGCACCGAAGAACAGCTCCAATGATAGATGGAAACCATGTGGAGATAGAATGGTGCACATCCCCTTTGGTGAATGTAGCTCTCTACTCTGGCACAGCCTCTACTACTTCATATCTTTTTAGATCGACACCTTCGTCATGCATCCACCTATGGACTGTTTGTATATTCACAAAGCCTGAATATCTCTCCATAGGCTCTGTGTCCAAATCCACCACCACCTCTTCTATACTATTAGTCACCTTTTTAGCTTCTTGTCTATCTGACCCATCATCACTCTACTCGCCCCTCTATTCGACCACTATTGTTTCACTTAAATCTCTCTCCTTAACCATCGATTGACCAGCCACCTCTCCTTGGTTTAACCTATCAACTATTCTCTTCACCTCCTCCCCAGCCTTCTCCAACCTACCATTCCTCACAACCAATTTGACGCACAGCCTTGGCCCTTCTCTTAACGTCTACCCCTCACATAGAACCCTTTTTTTAACCCAACACTAGCACTAAACCCAAAATACAAAAACCAAAACTTCCTAAAACTTTTTTTCCTCAACCTGATGTCAGCAACACTTTTTGCTAATAACCACCACCCACTTGCTTGCTGCCAACACAACACAATAAAACATGTTAATATCTTCTAAAAAAACATGATACTACTCACTCTCTGACACTTTTAACATCGAACTTACCCTCGTTTCCCTGAAAAAACCAACGACTACCAGAAATAACTATAATCTCTGACCTTTTTCTTCTTTCTTTTTCTCTTTTGCACAAGCACTATACCTTTATCCCACCCTACCTTTCTTTTATATAGCCAAATACTTATCCTTTCGCATTCCACCATGTGTCCTTCCTTGATTAGTCTCTCTTTCATCATGCCATACCATTATATCCTGCCATTTTATTTTTATTCCCTTATCACCATGTGTCTGCCCATAATTTCTTCCCTCTCTTCTATCACACCATATCTCTGAAACGGCTTTCCTTGATATTCCTTTTACATACCATGTGTCTACCTTGCATTCCTCCCATCTTTGTCACGTCACTAAAACGTTGCCTCTTGGTATACCCTTTTTTATTGTCACACTGCGATTACAGCTGCCATAACTGACATCCTGCACATTTAAAGCTCAAAATTATCGCTACCCCATGTGCCAGAATAACACTCACAAAAGTTTAAAACACCAATCACTTTATAATTATCTTTTGGACACGCGGGGGATAATTGTTATACCATTTGGATGATATACGAAATGCTTCATCACTTGTACAACCGTCTCAAATAAAAAGGCTACCAAGCTGTCTCGGTGATCGCCAAAACATGAGGGGACATTGATGTGACCATCCAAAAATAGCATGACCTCAGGGCTGACACTTTCTGAATGATGGCTGACTGATAGACCTGACCACAAGGCATTATAGCCTGACAGCTAGCTCGGTGCTAACTGTCTTCCTGTTGAATCATTTAACAGCATATCCCCTAGCAACGACTATAAAAGGGTAAATAAACCCAAAGGTAAAGCAGATCCTTTCCATATTTAGTCATCTCTGCTATATTATTATCTAAAAAAATCAAAAGATTGACTTAACCATTGGATAGTACCTCGGAGTACCAACTCGGACACCTATTTGACCCTTTTTGTGTTACAGGGCCACAATCAACCTCTCGAAAGAAAAACATCATCAACAGCTACCAATACATTCACGGATAGCACCAATGAAATAATCCAAAATCATATGCTCAGCTAACCTTGATGAAGATTAAAGACATCCAAATTGAAAGCTAACAAAGTCAACTATATTTTGATCAGTAATATAACATTGTTGTCATTACTAATCATACTTCTCATTCTACATATATAATAAAAAAGAACAGTAAAGAAAGAGCCAATAGGAAATCACCAACCACTTTTCTTGGCCAATCTCTAGCTAAATCCTCTAACCTCATTTCAAATTAACCCTTCAAATAGCTATTGATAAGTGAAGGATTGCACAGCCTTTGGCGAAAATGCTTTGGAACTTTTTATCTCCTTCACAAATGCTACCATGAACACCAATAACCCAACCACCAAGAGAAGCAAACCAACAAAAGAATTAGATGTTTGAATCAATAATCAATTGTGTGGGGTTGACCATAAAAGCTTTTGAGCCATTTCAACACCATGAACAAGACAAATATATACATCTCGTTGAAATAGGAGTTGATTATAGCACAAAAATAAGCAGAGGAATCCATCCAAGGAAAACCTTAAAGAATAGAGAATCTCCAAAAGAGTCAACCAATTTACGACAATGAGAATAAAAATAAACCATGAAAACTGTAGACACCCAGACGAACTCACCAAGGGAAAACCTTAAACTTGCCAAATTTGATCATCATTCGTCACATAGAAATGAGAAATGATTAAAAACATATACATCCAAAACACTGGTGATCTTTCTCAAGTAATAAAAACCCAAAAAAAGTGAAAAAAAATTGAATTGATGAGTCTAAATCACAATATGGTAAGGATTAAAGGAAGAACATGTAGAGAGAATAAAGAAAAACATAGTTTTACATCAAGTAGATATAGGAAAATAAGTGAGAGAAGAGATCGAGATTGAGAGGTTCAATGTCAAGAATCTGATATGGATTTGGAATTAAATGACCCAAGTCTGAGTTGTTAGGTTCTTCGGGGTATGTGCTTGTCAACGGTTTAGCTTAGTATTCAACGGGTTTTGAGATTTTTTTCATAATTTTAGGTCTATGAAAATTTCTATGGTTAGGAATAGAGGTGGCAAAATGAACCCCAACCCGAAAACCCACCCAAAAAACTCGATCCTAAACCCGAACTGAACTTGATTTGACCAAACAATCAATGGCTCAAACTCGAGAAAACCTGAACCCGAAATAGCTCAAACCTGAAATAGCCCGAACCTGAAATAACGCAAACCCGAAAGAACCCAAACTCGAGCCCGGCCCGAAGTCGAACCTGAATTTAACACTAAAAATAAATATGAAAAAATTATAATTAAATAATTTTGAATAAATCAAAAACTTTAATTTTGAATTTTATTTTAATATTCTTTTAATAATTTAATTAAATATTAGAAACTTAATTTATATTTAAATATGATTAAACTTACTCATGAGTTGGGCCAAGTCACGGCCTAATTTTTTTCAAAATCCTAAGCCTGACCCTTATTTAATGTGCCCAGACCTGCCTATTAAAGCCAGAATTACTATTTATCACATTAAATAATTTTTTTATTACTATTATATATTTTTATAGTTAAATTTAAATAAAATATATTAATTTAAAATCACTATTTCGAGCCGATTCGGGCTAGTTTGATATAAAAATATAAGAACCTGGGTCCAGGCTCAATTAGGCTAAATGGGTAGCCCGACCCTGGAACAAGTCTATATATGATAAAATATTAATTTATCAAAAAATAAATCATATTATGAGCTTTGAAAATATTATCAATAAAATATATTATTCATTTATTACATTTCCTTAATTTTATTAGTTAAACTCATTAAATATTGAGAGTTTGTGTATGTTAGTAATAAAATTTGAAATATTTCTTTGAATATTATTATTATTATTATTATTATTATTATTATTATTATTATTATTTGTAATGGTAATTAGAATATGATAAGAGTATGACAAAATAATAAGATAAATTAAAAAATATGAAAGCCATAATAGATAATA
>JBBYHK010471688.1:0-19982 GCA_038382065.1 Adansonia grandidieri | reverse complement strand
AAAGTTTGTACGTCAAATAAGACAATCTTGGATTCCTATAATAATCTCCATTCTTTTTGTGATGGGGCACAAAAATCGTGTTCTCTTCATTGGGATACATGATATTGATGCTTTTGTTTGGCAGGAAAGGCTTTTCTCTCTACATCTTCCTCATAATCAAAGTCCGTATGTCAGATGAGACAAGCTTAGATTCTCGTAACAATCTTTATTCTTCTTGTGATTTAGCACTATAATCTTATTCCCCTCATTGGGATACATAATATTGATGCTTTGGTTTGGCAGGAAAGCTTTCCTCTCTACCATTTTCCTTAAATAAAGTTTGTCCATAAGACTAGAAAACTTGCATACTCGTAATAATCTCTACTCTTTTTGTGATTGAGAACTACAATCATGTTCACCTTATTAGGATACATAGTATTAATGTTTTCGTTTGGCACGAAAAACTTTTTTTTCCACTATATTCCTTAGAGTCAAAGTCCATTTGTCAAATCAGACAAACATCGATTCCTATAATAATCTCCATTCTTTTTCTAATAGGGCACTAAAACCATATTCTCCTCGTTGGGATGCACGATATTGATGCTTACTTTTGGTAAGAAAAGCTCTTCCTTTCACTATTTTCCTTATAATCAAAATTTGTATGTCAAATGAGAGACAAGCTTGGATTTTCGTAACAATCTCCATTCTTCTTGTGATTCAACACTATAATCTTACCCTGCTTATTGGGATACAAAATATTAATGCTTTCATTTAGTAGGGAAAACTTTTTTTCAACCATTTTTTGTGCAACAAAGTTCATCTGTAAGATGAAACAAACTTAGGTTCTCATAATAATCTCTACTCTTTTTGTGATTGAGCACTACAATCATGTTCTTCTCATTGGGGTACATGATATTGATGCTTTCATTTGGTAAGAAAAGCTTTTCTTTCCACTATTTTCCTTATAATCAATGTTCGTATAACAAATCATACAAGCTTGGGTTCTCATAATAATCTACATTCTTCTTATAAATCAGCACTATAATCTTATTCCCTTCATTAGGATACACAATATTGATGCTTTGGTTTGGCCAGAAAAGCTTTACCAGTTTACTTGGAAAAAAATTCATCTGTAAGATGAGACAAACTTGGATTCTTGTAATAATCTCTATTCCTTTTGTGATTGAGCACTACAATCATGCCTGCCTCATTGGGATACATGATATCGATGCTTTGGTTTGGTAAAAAAAGCTTTTCTTTCCACTATTTTCCTTATAATTAATGCTCGTACGTCAAATGAGACAAGCTTAGTTTCTTGCAACAATCTATATTCTTCTTGTAATTCAGCACTATATCTTATTCCCTTCATTGGGATACACAATATTGATGCTTTGGTTTGGTTGAAAAAGCTTTACCGTTTTACTTGGCAAAATGTTCGTTTGTAAGATGAGACAAACTTAGATTATCGTAATAATCTTTTCCTTTTTTGTGATTGAGCACTACAATCATGTCCACCTTATTGGGATACACGATATTAATGCTTTCATTTAGTAGGAAAACCTTTTTTTTCCAACATTTTTCTTATAATCAAAGTTTGTTCATCAGGTTAGATAAGATTAGGTTCTTGTAGCAATCTCCATTCATTTTGGGATTCGGCAGTCTAATCTTATTCCCTTTATTAAGATGCACGAAATTACTGCTTTGGTTTGGTAGGAAAAGCTTTCCTTTCCACTATTTTTTTAAAGTAACAGTTCATCCGTCAAAGGATACAAACTTGGATTTCTGTAATAATCTCCATACTTTTTGTGATAGGGCACTAAAATCATGTTCTCCTTATTGCGATACATGATATTGATGCTTTTGTTTGGCAGAAAAAGCCTTCTTTCTACTATCTTCCTTATAATCAAAGTTCATATGTCAAATGAGACAAAGTTGGATTCTCATAACAATCTCCATTCTTCTTGTGATTCAGCACTACAATCTTATTCCCCTCATTGGGATAGACAATATTAATGCTTTTGTTTGGCAAGAAAAGCTTTCCTTTCTACCATTTTCCTTGGAATGAAGTTCGTTCGTAAGATGAGAAAACTTGGATTCTTGTAATAATGTCTACTCTTATTATGATTAAGCACTACAATATGTTCTTCTCATTAGGATGCATAATACTATTGTTTTTGTTTGGTAGGAAAAGCTTTCATTTCCACCATTTTCCTTATAGTCAAAGTTCATCCGTTAAATCAAACAAACATCGATTCCCAGAATAATCTCTATTCTTTTTCTAATAGAGGACTAAAATCATGTCTCATTGTTGGGATACACGATATTGATCCTTTTTTTTTGGCAAGAAAACTCTTTTTTTCATTATTTTCCTTATAATCAAAATTCATACATCAAATGAGTGACAAGCTTGGATTTTCATAACAATCTCTATTCTTCTTATGATTAAGCACTATAATCTTATTACCCTCATTGGGATAAAAAATATTGATTCTTTGGTTTGGTAGGGAAAGCTTTCTTTTCCACTATTTTTTATGGAATAAAGTTCATCCGTAAGATGAGACAAACTTGGGTTCTCGTAATCATCTCTAGTCTTTTTGTGATTGAGCACTAAAATTATGTTCGCCTCATTGCGATACACGATATTAATGCTTTGGTTTGGTAAGAAAAAGCTTTTTCTCCATTATTTTTCCTTATAATCAATATTCATACGTCAAATAAAAGAAGCTTGGGTTTAGGTAATAATTTGCATGCTTGTGATTCAACACTATAATCTTATTCCCTTCACTGGGATACACAATATTGATGCTTTGGTTTGGTCAAAAAAGCTTTACTGTTTTACTTGGAAAAAAGTTCATCTGTAAGATGAGATAAACATTAATTCTCACAATAATCTCTGCTCTTTTTGTGGCTGAGCATTGCAATCACGTCTGCCTCATTGAGATACATGATATTGATGCTTTCATTTGGAAAGAAAAGCTTTTCTTTCCAACATTTTTCCTAAAATCAAAGTTTGCTCATGAAATAAGATAAGTTTAGGTTTTTATAACAATCTTTATTCATTTTGTGATTCGGCACTATAATCTTATTCCTCTCATTGGGATATAAGAAATTAATGCTTTCATTTGGCAGGAAAAGCTTTCCTTTCCATAAATTTTCTTAAAGCTGAAGTTCATTCGTCAAAAGAGACAAACTTTGATTCCTGTAATAATCTCAATTCATTTTCTAACATGGCATAAAATCATGTTCTCCTCATTGGGATCCACGACACTGATACTTTTTTTTGTCAAGGAAACTTTTTCTTTCCATTATTTTCCTTATACTCAAAATTTGTATGTCAAATGAGACAAGCTTGAATTCTCATAACAATCTCCATTTTTCTTGTGATTCAACACCATAATCTTATTTCCCTAATTGGGATACATAATATTATGCTTTGCTTTGGCTGAAAAAGCTTTCATTTCCACCAATTTCTTTGCAATAAAGTTCGTCCGTAAGATGAGATAAAATTGGATTCTCAAAATAATCTCTACTTTTTTTGTGATTGAGCACTACAACCATGTGTTCATCATTGGGATACATAATATTGATGTTTTCATTTGCCAGGAAAAGCCTTTCTTTCGAATATCTTTCTTAAAATCAAAGTTCGCATGTCAAATAGGACAAGGTTGGATTCTTGTAACAATCTCCATTCTTCTTGTGATTTAGCATTATAATCATATTCCCTTAATTGGGATAGACAATATTGATGCTTTGGTTTGATAGGAAAAGCTTTCCTCTCTACCATTTTCCTTGGAATAAAGTTCGTTCGTGAGATGAGAAAACTTGGATTCTCATAATAACCTCTGCTTTTTTTTGTGATTAAGCACTGCAATCATGTTCTCCTTATTGGGATACATAATATTAATGGTTTTACTTGGCTGGAAAAGCTTTTCTTTCCACTATTTTCCTTAGCGTCAAAGTTCATCCGTCAAATGAGATAAACATCGATTCCCATAATAATCTCAATTCTTTTTCTGATGGGGAAATAAAATCATATTCTCCTAATTGGAATACACGCTATTGATGCTTTTTTTGGCAAGAAAAGGTTTTCTTTTTACTATTTTCCTTATAATCAAAATTCATACATCAAACAAGAGACAAGCTTGGATTCTCTTAACAATCTCTATTCTTCTTGGGATTCAGCACTATAATCTTATTCCTCTTATTGGGATAGGCAATATTGATGCTTTAGTTTTGCTGGAAAAACTTTCCTCTCCACCATTTTCCTTGGAATAAAGTTCGTCCATAAGATGAAAAACTTTGATTCTCATAATAATGTCTACTCTTTTTGTGATTGAGCACTACAATCATATTCTCCTCATTGGGATACACAATATTGATGCTTTCATTTGGCTGGAAAAGCTTTCCTCACCATTTTCCTTAAAGTCAAAATTTATCTGTCACATAAGACAAACATTGATTCCCATAATAATCTCTATTCTTTTCTTGATGGAGCACTAAAATCATATTCACCTCATTGGAATACACGATCTTGATGCTTTCTTTTGGCAAGAAAAGCTTTTCTTTTCACTATTTTCCTTGTAATCAAAATTCATGCGTCAAATGAGAGACAAGCTAGGATTCTCTTAACAATCTCCATTCTTCTTGGGATTCAGCACTATAATCTTACTCCCTTCATCGAGATAGACAATATTGATGCTTTGGTTTGGCAAGAAAAACTTTCCTCTCCACCATTTTCCTCGAAATAATGTTCGTTATTAAGATGAAAAAACTTAGGGTCTCGTAATAATGTCTACTCTTTTTATGATTAAGCACTACAATCACGTTCTTCCCATTAGGATACACAATATTGATGCTTTCAATTGGCTGGAAAAGCTTTCTTCAACATTTTCCTTAAAGTCAAAGTTCATCCGTTAAAAGAGACAAACATCGATTCCTATAATAATCTTTATTCTTCTTCTGATGGGGCACTAAAATCATTTCATCTCATTGGAATACACGATATTAATCCTTTCTTTTGGCAATAAAAGCTTTTCTTTTCACTATTTTTCTTATAATAAAAATTTGTATGTCAAATGAAAGACAAACTTGGATCCTCTGAACAATCTCTATTCTTATTGGGATTCAGCACTATAATTTATTCTCCTTATTGGGATACAAAATATTGATGCTCTGGTTTGGTAGGAATAGCTTTCATTTCCACCATTTTCCTTTGAATAAGGTTCATCTATAAGATGAGGCAAACTTGGGTTCTCATAATAATTTTTACACCTTTTGTGATTGAACATGATAATCATGTTCTTTTCATTGGGATACATGACACTGATGCTTTGGTTTGGTCAGAAAAGCTTTTATTTCCATTATTTTCCTTATAATTAAAGTTCGTACGTCAAATAAGACAAGCTTGGGTTCTTGTAACAATTTGCATTCCTCTTGTGATTCGGCACTATAATCTTTTTCTCTTCATTGGGATACATAATATTGATGCTTTGGATTGGTCAAAAAAGCTTTACCATTTTACTTGGAAAAAAGTTCATCTATAAGATTAGACAAACTTGGATTCTCATAATACTCCCTACTTATGATTCGTCCATAAGATAAAACAAACTTGGATTCTCCTAATAATCTCTACCCTTTTGTGATTGAGCAGTACAATCATGTTTTCCTCATTGGGATACACGATATTGATGCTTTGGTTTGGTAAGAAAAGCTTTTCTTTCCACTATTTTTCTTATAATCAACATTTCTACGTTAAATGAGACAAGCTTGGATTCTTGTAACATTTCCATTGTTAAAATGATTCATCACCATAATCTTATTCCCCGTATTGGGATACATAATATTAAAGCTTTGGTTTGGTAGGAAAAGCTTTACCATTTTCCTTGGAATAAAGTTCATCTGTAAGATGAGACAAACTTGTATTCTCATAATAATCTCTACTTTTTTTATGATTGAGCACTACAATAATGTCTTCTTTATTGGGATACACGATATTGACGCTTTCGTTTGGCAGGAAAAGCTTTTCTTTCAACTATTTTCCTTATAATCAAAGTTCATATGTCAAATGAGACAAACTTGAATTCCTATAATAATCTTCATTCTTTTTGTGATAGGCCACTAAAATCTTGTTCTCCTCGTTGGGATACACGATATTGATGCTTTTGTTTGGCAAGAAAAGCCTTTCTTTCCACTATTTTTCTTATAATTGAAGTTCATACGTTAAATGAGACAAGGTTGGATTCTCGTAACAATTGCCATTCTTATTGTGATTCAGCACCATAATCTTATTCCTCTCATTATGATACACAATATTAAAGCTTTGGTTTGGCAATAAAAGCTTTCCTTTCCACCACTTTCCTTGGAATAAAGTTCCTTCGTAAGAGGAGACAAACTTGGATTTCCATAATAATCTCTATTTTTTTGTGATTAACACAACAATCATGTTCCCCTTATTGGGATACAAAATATTGCTGCTTTTGTTTGGCCGGAAAAGCTTTCCTTTCCACTATTTTCCTTAGAGTCAAAGTTTATCAGTCAAATGAGACAAGCATCAATTCCCTTAATAATCTCCATTCTTTTTCTGATGGGGCATAAAATCATATTCTCCACCGTCGTGTACACGATATTGACGCTTTCTTTTGGCAAGAAAATCTTTTCCTTTCACTATTTTCCCTAGAACAAAAATTCGTACGTCAAATGAGAGACAAGCTTGTATTCTCATAACAATCTCCGTTCTTCTTGTGATTCAGCACTATAATTTTATTCCCCTTATTGGGATACACAATATTGCTGCTTTGGCTTGGAAGGAAAGGCTTTCCTTTCCACCATTTTCCTTGGAATAAAGTTCATCCATAAGATGAGAAAACTTGTATTCTCGTAACAATCTCTACTCTTTTTATGACTGAGCACTACAATCATGTTCTCTTCATTAGGTTACACAATACTGATGCTTTCGTTTGGCAGGAAAAGCTTTCTTTTCCACTATTTTCCTTAGGGTCAAAGTTCATCTGTGAAATGAGACAAACATCGATTTCTGTACTAATCTTAACTCTTTTTCTGATGGGGCACTAAAATCATATTCTCCTCCTTGGGATACATGATATTAATGCTTTCTTTTGGCAAGAAAAACTTTTCCTTTCACTTTTTTCCTTAGAATAAAAATTCATACTCCAAATGAGAGACAAGCTTGGATTTTTGTAACAATCTCCATTCTTTTTGTGATTCAGCATTATAATCTTATTCCCCACGTTGGGATACACAATATTGATGCTTTGGTTGGCAAGAAAAGCTTTTTTTTTTCCTACCATTTTCCTTAGAATAAAGTTCGTTCGTAAGATGAGAACACTTGGATTCTCATAATAATCTTTACTTTTTTTTTTCTGATTGAGCACTACAATCATGTTCTCCGCATTAGGATACATAATATTGGTGCTTTCGTTTGGCAAAAAAAGCTTTTCTTTCTACTATTTTTCTTAAAGCCAAAGTTTATCCGTCAAGTAAGCTAAACATCGATTCTCTTAATAATCTCCATTCTTTATTTGATGGGGCACTAAAATCATATTCTCCTCATTGTAATACACAATATTGATGCTTTCTTTTGGCAAGAAAAATCTTTTTCACTATTTTCCTTATAATCAAAATTCGTACATCAAATGAGAGACAAGGTTGGGTTCTCGTAACAATCTCCATCCTTCTTGTGATTCAGTACCATAATCTTATTCCCCTCATTGGGATACATAATATTGATGCTTTTCTTTGTTGGGAAAAGTTCATCCATAAGATGAGACAAACTTGGATTCTCATAATAATCCCTACTCTTTTTGTGATTGAGCACTACAATTATGTTTTCCTCTTTAGGATACATAAAATTAATGCCTTCGTTTAGCAGGAAAAACTTTTTTTCCACTATTTTTCTTATAATTAAAGTTTGTATGTCAACTAAAACAATCTTGGATTCCCATAATAATCTCCATTCTTTTTGTGATGGGGCACTAAAATCATGTTCTCCTCATTGGGATACATGACATTGATGTTTTTGTTTGGTAGGAAAAGCCTTTCTTTTTACTATTTTTCATATAATCAAAGTTCGTAAGTCAAACGAGATAGCTTGGATTCTCGTAATAATCTTCACTATTCTTGTCATTCAGCACTATAATCTTATTCCCCTAATTGTGATACAAAATATTGATGCTTTGGTTTGGTAGGAAAAGCTTTACCATTTTCCTTGGAATAAAGTTCATCTATAAGATGACACAAACTTGTATACTCAGAATAATCTCTATTCTTTTTGTGATTCAGCACTGCAATCATGTCCTCATCATGGGGATACACAATATTGATGCTTTTGTTTAGCAGGAAAAGCTTTTCTCTCCAACATTTTCCTTAAAATCAAAGTTTACTTGTCAAATAAGACAAGCTTAGGTTCTCGTAACAATCTCACTTTATTTTGTAATTTGGCACTATACTCATATTTCCCTCATTAGGATACATGAAATTAATGCTTTAGTTTGGCAGAAAAAGCTTTCCTTTCCACCATTTTCCTTAGAGTTAAAGTTCATCCATCATAAGAGACAAACTTAATTCCTATAATAATCTCCATTCTTTTTCTAATGAGGCACTAAAATAATGTTTTCCTCATTGGGATTTGGTTTGGTAGGAAAAACTTTCTATTCCACCATTTTCCTTGGAATAAAGTTTGCTCATAAGATGAGAAAACATGGATTCTCATAACAATCTCCACTCTTTTTGTGATTAAGAACTACAATCATGTTATCCTCATTAGGATACATAATATTGATGCTTTCGTTTGGCAAGAAAAATTTTCCTTTCCACCATTTTCTTTAGAGTTAAAGTTCATCTGTCAAATGAGATAAACAACAATTCCCATAATAATCTCCATTTTTTTCTGATTGGGCACTAAAATCATATTCACCTCCTTGGGATATACGATATTGATGCTTTCTTTTGGCAAGAAAAGCTTTTTCTTTCACTATTTTCCCTAGAATAAAAATTCGTATGCCAAATGGCAGATAAGCTTGGATTCTCATAACAATCTCTATTCTTCTTATGATTTAGCACTATAATCTTATTCCCCCCATCTGGATACACAATATTGATGCTTTGGTTTGGCAAAAAAAAATTTTCTTTCCACCATTCCTTTCTACCATTTTCCTTGGAATAAAATTCATTCATAAGATGCGAAAACTTGGATTCTCATAATAATCTCTATTCTTTTTCTGATTTTGCACTAAAATCATGTTCTCCACATTGGGATACACGATATTGATGCGTTCGTTTAGTAGAAAAAGCTTTTCTTTTCACCATTTTCCTCGGAGTTAAAGTTTTTTTGTCTAGTAAGACAAATATCAATTCTTATAATAATCTCCATTCTTTTTCTGATGGGGCACTAAAATCATATTCTCCTCGTTGGAATACATGACATTGATGCTTTCTTTTGGCAAGAAAACTTTTTCTTTCGTTATTTTCCTTATAATCAAAATTCATAAATGAGAGACAAGCTTGGATTCTTGTATCAATCTCCATTCTTCTTGTGATTCAGCATGATAATCTTATTCCCCTCATTGGGATACATAATAATGATGCTTTTCTTTGGTAGGAAAAACTTTCCTTTCCACCATTTTCCTTGAAGTAAAGTTCGTCCGTAAGATGAGACAAACTTGGATTCTTATAGTAATGCTAACTCTTTTTATGGTTGTGCACTACAATCATGTTCTCCTCTTTGGGATACACAATATTGATGCTTTCGTTTGGCAAGAAAAGCTTTTCTTTCCATAATTTTCCTTATAATCAAAGTTTGTATGTCAACTAAGACAATCTTGGATTCCTATAATAATCTCCATTATTTTTGTGATAGGCACTAAAATCATGTTCTCCTCATTGGGATACATGACATTGATGCTTTTGTTTGGTAAGAAAAGCCTTTCTTTTTACTATTTTCCATATGATTGAAGTTCATAAGTTAAATGAGACAAGCTTGGATTCTCATAACAATCTTTATTCTTCTTGTGATTCAGCATTATAATCTTATTCCCCTGATTGTGATACAAAATATTGATGCTTTGGTTTGGTAGGAAAAGCTTTACCATTTTTGTTGGAATAAAGTTCATCTATAAGATAAGACAAACTTGTATACTCATAATAGTCTCTACTCTTTCTATGTTTGAGCACTACAATCTTGTCCTCCTCATTAGAATACACAATATTGATGCTTTCATTTGACAGGAAAAGCTTTTCTTTCCAACATTTTCCTTAAAATTAAAGTTTGCTCGACAAATAAGACAAGCTTAGGTTCTCGCTATAATCTCTCTTTATTTTGTGATTTGGCACTATACTCCTATTCCCCCATTAGGATACATGAAATTAATGCTTTAGTTTGGCAGGAATTGCTTTCCTTTTCACCATTTTCAGAGTCAAAGTTCATCCGTCAAAAGAAACAAACTAAATTCCTGTAATAATTTCCATTCTTTTTCTAATAAGGCATGAAAATCATGTTCTCCTCATTGAGATACACGATATTGATGCTTTCTTTTAGCAAGAAAAGCCTTTTTTCCACTATTTTACTTATTAAAGTTTGTTCATCAAATGAGACAAGCTTGGATTCTCATAACAATCTCCATTCTTCTTGTGATTCACCACTATAATCTTGTTCCCCTCATTGGGATACACAATATTGATGCTTTGGTTTGGTTGGAAAAGCTTTCCTTTCTGCCATTTTCCTTGGAATAAAGTTTGCCCATAAGATGGGAAAACTTGGATTCTCATAATAACCTTTACTCTTTTTGTGATTAAACACTACAATCATATTTTTCTCATTGGGATACATAATATTGATGCTTTCGTTTGGTAGGAAAAGCTTTCATTTCCACCATTTTCCTTAGAGTTAAAGTTCATTCGTCAAAAAAGAGAAATGTGAATTCCTGTAATAATCTCTATTCTTTTTCGGATGGGGCACTAAAATCATATTCTCCTTATTGGGATACACGATATTGATGCTTTCGTTTGGCAAGAAAAGCTTTTCTTTTCACTATTTTCCTTATAATCAAAATTTATACATCAAATGAGAGACAAGCTTTGATTCTCATAACAATCTCCATTCTTCTTGTGATTCAGCACAGTAAGCTTGTTCCCCTCATTGGATACAAAATATTGATGCTTTGATTTGGCTGGAAAAGTTTTCCTTTACACCATTTTCCTTAATATAAAGTTCATCTGTATGATAAGATAAACTTGCGTTCTCGTACTAATCTCTACTCTTTTTGTGATTAAGCACTAAATTTATGTTCTTCTCATTGGGATACATGATATTGACGCTTTGGTTTGGTAAGAAAAACTTTTCTTTCCACTATTTTCCTTATAATTAAAGTTCGTATGTAAAATGAGATAAGCTTGGGCTTGAGTAACAATCTCTATTCTTCTTGCAATTTAGCACTATAATCATATTCCCTTCATTGGGGTACACAATATAGATGCTTTGGTTTGGTCAGAAAAGCTTTACCATTTTACTTGGAAAAAAGTTTTGCCTCTAAGATGACACAGACTTGGATTCTCGTAATAATATCTACTCTTTTTGTGTTTGAGCACTACAATCATGTCCGCCTCATTAGGATACACGATTTTGATGCTTTCATTTAGCAAGAAAAGCTTTTTTTTCTAATACTTTCCTTATAATCAAAGTTTGCTCGTTAAATAAGATAAGCTTAGGTTCTTGTAACAATCCCCATTCATTTTTTGATTCGGTACTATAATCTTATTCCCCTTATTAGGATACATGAAGTTAATGCTTTGGTTTCGTAGGAAAAGCTTTCTTTTCCACCATTTCTCTAAGAGTCAAAGTTTATCTGTCAAATGAAACAAACTTCTATTCCCGTAATAATCTCCATTTTTTTGGTGGGGCACTAAAATTATGTTTTCTTCATTGAGATACATGATATTGATGTTTTCATTTCGCAAGAAAACCTTTTCCTTCCACTATTTTATAATAAAAGTTTGTACATCGAATGAGATAAGCTTGGATTCTCATAACCATCTCCATTTTTCTTGTGATTCAGCACTATAATCTTATTCCCCTCATTAGGATACACAATATTTATGCTTTAGTTTGGTAGGAAAAGCTTTACCACTTTCCATGGAATAAAGTTCATCTGTAAGATGAGATAAACTTGGATTCTCATAACAATCTCTAGTTTTTTTGTGATTGAGCACTATAATCATGTTTTCCTCATTGGATACATGATAGTGATGCTTTCATTTGAGAGGAAAAGCTTTTATTTCCATTATTTTCCTAATAATCAAAGTTCATACAGCAGATGAGACAAACTTGGATTCCCGTAATAATCTCCATTCTTTTTGTGATTGAGCACTACCATCCTATCCTGCTCATTGGGATACACAATGTTGATGCTTTCGTTTGGTAGGAAAGCTTTTCTTTCCAACATTTTCCTTGGAATAAATTTCATCCATAAGATGAGACGAACTTGGATTCTCATAATAATCTTTACTCTTTTTGTGATTAGCACTATAATCACATTTCCCTCATTGGGATACACAATATTGATGTTTTCGTTTGGTAGGAAAATCTTTCCTTTCCACCATTTTCCTTAAAGTCAAAGTTCATCCATGAAATGCAATAAACATCGATTCCCATAATAATCTCCATTCTTTTTCTAATGCAGCACTAAAATCATATTCTACTCCTTGGGATACACGGTTTGATGTTTTTTATTAGAAAGAAAAGCTTTTTCCTTCATTATTTTCCTCAGAATAAAAATTCGTACGTTAAATGAGAGACAAGCTTGGATTCTCATAATAATCTCCATTCTTATTATGATTAGCACTATAATCATATTCCCCTCATTGGGATACACTGTATTACTGCTTTGGTTTGGAAGGAAAAGCTTTCCTTTCCATGATTTTCCTTAGAATAAAGTTCATCCATAAGATGAGAAAACTTGGATTCTTGAAATAATCTCTACACTTTTTGTGATTTAGCACTACAATCATGTTCTCCTTATTGGGACACAAAATATTGATGCTTTTATTTAGCAGAAAAAGCTTTCCTTTCCACCATTTCCCTTAGAGTCAAAGTTCATCCATCAAATGAGACAAACATTGATTCCCATAACAATATCCATTCTTCTGATGATGGGGCACCAAAATCGTATTCTCCTCCTTGAGACACACGATATTAATGCTTTCTTTTGGCAAGTAAAGCTTTTCCTTTCACTATTTTCCTTGGAAGAAAAATTTGTACGCCAAATGAGAGACAAGCTTGGATTCTCGTAACAATCTCTATTTTTCTTATTATTCAGCACTATAATCTTATTCCCCTCATTACGATACACAATATTAATGCTTTGGTTTAGCAAGAAACGCTTTCCTTTCTAACATTTTCCTTGGAATAAAGTTCGTTCTTAAGATGAGAAAACTTGAATTCTCGTAATAATCTCTATTCTTTTTCTGATTGAGCACTATAATGATGTTCTCCACATTAGGATGCACAATATTGATGCTTTCATTTGGCAAAAAAAGCTTTCTTTTCCACCATTTTCCTTAGAGTTAAAGTTCACCTGTCAAGTGAGATAAACATCGATTCCAGTAATAATCTCCATTCTTTTTTTTGATAGGGCACCGAAATCATATTCTCCTTGTTGGAATACACAATATTGATCTTTCTTTTGGCAAGAAAACTTTTCATTTCACTATTTTCCTTATAATCAAAATTTGTACATCAAATGAGAGACAAGCTTAGATTCTCGTAACAATCTCCATTCTTCTTGTGATTCAGCATCATAATCTTATTCCCTTCATTGGGATACACAATATTGATGTTTTTCTTTCCTGGGAAAAGCTTTCCTTTCCATCATTTTCCTTGGAGTAAAGTTCATCTGTATGATGAGACAAACTTGGATTCTTATAATAATCCCTACTCTTTTTATGATTGAGCACTACAATCATGTTCTCCTCTTTAGGATACACAATATTGATGCTTTCGTTTGGCAGGAAAAGCTTTTCTTTCCACTATTTCCCTTATAATCAAAGTTTAAGACAATCTTGGATTCTTGTAATAATCTCCATTTTTTTGTGATGGGGCACTAAAATCATGTTCTCCTCAGTGGGATACGTGACATTGATGCTTTTGTTTGGTAGGAAAAGCCTTTCTTTTTACTATTTTCAATATAGTCGAAGTTCATAAGGCAAATGAGACAAGCTTTGATTCTCGTAACAATCTTCATTCTTCTTGTGATTTAGCACTATAATCTTGTTCCCTTAATTATGATACAAAATATTAATGCTTTGGTTTGGTAGGAAAAGCTTTACCATTTTCCTTGGAATAAAGTTATTCGTAAAATAATACAAACTTGTATACTCATAATAATCTCTACTCTTTTTGTAATTGAGCACTGCAATCATGTCCTTCTCATGGGATACACAATATTGATGGTTTCGTTTGGCAAGAAAATAATTTCTTTCCAACATTTTCCTTAAAATCAAAGTTAGCTCATCAAATAAGACAAGCTTAGGTTCTCATAACAATCTCCTTTTATTTTGTGATTTGGCGCTATACTCCTATTCCCCTCATTAGGATACACAAAATTAATGCTTTAGTTTGGGAGCAAAAGCTTTCATTTCCACATTTTTCCTTAGAGTCAAGTTCATCTGTCAAAAGTGACAAACTTAATTCCTATAATAATCTCCATTCTTTTTCTAATAAGGCACTAAAATCATGTTCTCCTCATTGGGATACAAGATATTGATGCTTTCCTTTAGCAAGAAAAGCTTTTCTTTCCACTATTTTACTTATCAAAGTTCTTACGTCAAATGAGACAAGCTTGGATTCTCATAACAATCTCCATTCTTCTTGTGATTCACCATTATAATCTTGCTCCCTCCATTGGGATACACAATATTGATGCTTTGGTTTGGCAGGAAAACTTTCCTTTCCACCATTTTCCTTGGAATGAAGTTCACCCGTAAGATGAGAAAACTTGGATTCTTGTAATAACCTTTTTATAACAATCTCCATTCTTTTTGTGATGGGGCACTAAAATCATAATTCTCCTTGTTGGAATACATGATATTAATATTTTCTTTTGGCAAAAAAAGCTTTTCATTTCAATATTTTCATTATAATCAAAATTTGTATGTCAAATAAGAGACAAGCTTGGATTTTCATAATAATCTCCATTCTTCTTGTGATTCATCATGGTAATCTTATTCCCTTCATTGGATACAAAATATTAATGCTTTGGTTTGGTAGGAAAAGCTTTCCTTTCCACCATTTTCCTTGGAATAAAGTTCATATGTAAGATAAGGCAAACTTGGGTTCTCATAATAATCTCTATTCTTTTTGTGATTGAGCAGTAAAATCATGTTCTTCTCATTAGAATACACGATATTGGTACTTTGGTTTGGCAAGAAAAGATTTTTTTCCACTATTTTCCTTATAATCAAAGTTCGTATGTCAAATGAGACAAGCTTGGGCTTGCATAAGAATCTCTATTCTTCTTGTGATTTAGCACTATAATCATATTCCCTTTATTGGGATACACAATATTGATGTTTTGGTTTGGTCAAAAAAGCTTTATCATTTTACTTTGAAAAAAGTTCATCTGTAAGATGAGACAAACTTGGATTCTCATAATAATCTCTATTCTTTTTTGTGATTGAGCACTACAATCATGTCTGCCTCATTGGGATACACGATATAGATGCTTTCGTTTAGCAAGAAAAACTTTTTTCCAACACTTTCCTTATAATCAAAGTTTGCTCGTCAAATAAGATAAGCTTAGGTTCTTGTAACAATCTCCATTTATTTTGTGATTTGGCACTATAATCTTATTCCCCTCATTAGGATACCCAAAATTAATGCTTTGGTTTGGCAGGAAAAGCTTTTCTTTCCACTATTTCTCTTAAAGTTGAAGTTTATCTGTCAAATGAGATAAACTTCTATTCCTATAATAATCTCTATTTTTTTTTGATGGGGCACTAAAATCATGTTTTCCTTATTGAGGGACATGATATTAACATTTTCATTTGGCAAGAAAACCATTTCCTACCATTATTTTCCTTATAAGTTCATACATCAAATGAGACAAGCTTAGATTCTCGTAACCATCTCCACTGTTCTTGTGATTCAGCACTATAATCTTATTCCCCTCATTGGGATACATATTATTGATGCTTTGGTTTGGTAGGAAAAGCTTTACCACTTTCCTTGGAATAAAGTTTGTCTGTAAGATGAGACAAACTTGGATTCTCATAATAATCTCTACTCTTTTTGTGATTGAGTGCTACAATCATGTTCTCCTCATTGGATATATGATATTGATGCTTTCATTTAAGAGGAAAAGCTTTTATTTCCACTATTTTCCTAATAATCAAAATTTGTACGTCAAAGGAGACAAACTTGGATTCCCGTAATAATCTCCATTCTTTTTGTGACTGAGCACTACCATTCTGTCCCCTTCATTGGGATACATGATATTGATGCTTTCGTTTGGTAGGAGAGCTTTTCTTTCCAACATTTTCATTATAATCAAAGTTACCTCATTAAATAAAACAAGCTTAATATCTCATAATAATCTCCATTCATTTTGTGATTCGACGCTATAATCTTAGTCCCCTCATTAGGATACATGAAATTAATGCTTTGGTTTGGCAGGAAAAGCTTTTCTTTCCACCATTTTCCATAGAGTCATAGTTCTTCCATCAAATGAGACAAACTTCGATTCCCGTAATAATCTCTGTGCATTTTTTGATGGGCCATAAAAATCATGTTCTCCTTATTAGGATACATGATATTGATGCTTTCTTTGGCAAGAAAAGCTTTTCTTTCCTTTATTTTCCTTACAATCAAAGTTCATACGTTAAATAAGATGAGCTTGGATTCTCACAACAATCTCTATTCTTCTTATGATTCAGCACCATTATCTTATTCCCCTCATTGGGATACATAATCTTGATGATTTTCTTTGACAGAAAAAGCTTTCCTTTCTACCATTTCCCTTGGAATAAATTTTGTCCATAAGATGAGACAAACTTAGATTCTTGTAATAATCCCTACTGTTTTTGTGATTGAGTACAACAACCATCTTTTCCTCTTTGGGATACACGATATTGATGCTTTTGTTTGGCAGGAAAGCTTTTCTTTCCAACATTTTCCTTATAATTCAAGTTTGCTCATTAAATAAGACAAGCTTAAGTTCTCATAACAATCTCCATTCATTTTGTGATACGGCACTATAATCTTAGTCCTTGACTAGGATACATGAAATTAATGCTTTGGTCTGGCAGGAAATGCTTTCATTTCTGCCATTGTCCTTAGAATTATAATTTCTCCATCAAATGAGACAAACTTTGATTCCCGTAATAATCTCTATTCCTTTTCTGATGGGCCATAAAAAATCATGTTCTCCTCATTAGGATACATAATATTGATGCTTTCTTTTGGCAAGAAAAGCTTTTCTTTCCTCTATTTTTCTTATAATCAAAGTTTATATATTAAATAAGATGAGCTTGGATTCTTGTAACAATCTCCATTCTTCTTGTGATTCAGCACCATAATCTTATTCCCTTCATTGCGAAACACAATCTTGATGCTTTTCTTTGACAGGAAAAGCTTTTCTTTCCACCATTTCCCTTAGAATAAATTTTGTCCTTAAGATGAGACAAACTTGGATTCTTGTAATAATCCCTACTCCTTTTGTGATTGAGCACAACAACCATGTTCTTTTCTTTGGGATACACGATATTGATGCCTTTGTTCGGCAAGAAAAGCTTTTCTTTCCTCTATTTTCCTTATAATCAAAGTTTGCACATCAAATAAGACAATCTCGGATTCTTAAAATAGTCTCCATTATTTTTGTGATGGGGCACTAAAATCATGTCTTCCTTATTGGGATACACGATATTAATGCTTTTGTTTGGCAAGAAAAACCTTTTTTTCCACTATTTTCCTTATACTCAAAGTTTGTATGTCAGATGAGACAAGGTTGGATTCCAGTAAAAATCTTCATTCTTCTTGTGATTCAGCACTATAATCTTATTCCCCTCATTGGGATGCACAATATTGATACTTTGGTTTGGTAGTAAAAGCTTTCTTTTCCACCACGCCAAACCAAAGCATCAATATCATGTATCCTAATGGGATGAATGTGTTTGTGGTGGCCAATCACAAAGGAATAGAGATTATTACAAGAAACCTCGTTGATTACATTTTACGAATGAACTTTAATTCTAAAGAAAATTATGGAATGAAAAGCTTTTCTTGCTAAACCAAAGCATTAAAACCATGTATCCCAATGAGAAGAATGTGTTTATTGTATCTAATCACGTAAAGAATAGAGATTATTACATGAATCCATGTTTGTCACATTTGATAAATGAACTTTGATTCTAAGCAAAATGGAGGCAAGAAAAGCTTTTGCTACCAAACCAAAGCATCAATATTGTGTATCCCAATGAGAAGAATGTGTTTATCGTGCCTAATTGCAAAAAGAGTGGAGATTATTAAGAGAATCAAAGTTGCTCGTATTGAAGGACCAACTTTGATTTTGAAGAAAATGGCAGAATGAAAAGCTTTGCCGGATAAACCAAAGCAGCGATGTCATGTACCTTAACGAAGAGAATGCACTTATAGTGTCGAATCACAAAAGGGTAGAGATTATTATGAGAATCCATGAAATCGAAGCATCAATATCATTTATTCTAATGAGGAGAATGTGTTTATGGTGCCCAATCATGAAAAGAAAGGAGATTATTACGTGAATCCATGTTTATCCTAATTGACAGATGAAATTTGATTCTAAAAAATGGTAGGAAGTGAAGTTTTTCTTATGAAGCCAAAGCATCAATTCATTTATCCCAATGAGGAGAATGAGTTTATGGCACCCAATCATAAATAGAAAGGAGATTATTATGTAAATATGTGTTTGTCCTAATTGACAGATGAACTTTAATTCTAAAAATGGTGGCAAGTGAAGCTTTTTTTATGAAACCAAAGCATCAATGTCATTTATCCCAATGAGTAGAATGAGCTTATGGTGCCCAAACATGAAAAGAAAAGAGATTATTGTATGAATCTGTGTTTGTCCTAATTGACAGACGAACATTGATTCTGAAAAATGGTTAAAAGAAAAGCATTTCTTATTAAGCCAAAGCATCAATGGCATTTATCCCGATAAGGAGAATGCGTTTATGGTTCCTAATCAAGAAAAGAAAGAAGATTGCTACGTGAATCCATGTTTATCCCAATTGACAGACGAACTTTGATTCTAAAAAATAGTGGGAAGTGAAGTTTTTCTTATGAAACCAAAGCATCAACATGATTCATCCTAATGAGAAAAATATGTTAATGGTGACAAATCATGAAAAGAAAGGAGATTAGTACATGAATCCATCTTTATCCCTAATGATAGTCGAACTTTAATAATAAAAACTAGTAGAAAGGAGATTATTATGCGAATCCCTATTTCTCCTAATTGACAGATGACATTCGATTCTAGAAAATGGTTGAAGGAAATACTTTTCTTAGTAAATCAAAGCTTCAATATCATTTATCCCAATGAGGAAAATGAGTTCGTGGTTCCTAATCATGGAAAGAAAGGAGATTATTACATGAATCTGTTTTTATCTCAATTGACAAATGAAATTTGATTCTAAAAAATGGTGGAAAGTGAAGTTTTTCATATGAAACCAAAGCATCGATTCGTTTATCCCAATAAGGATAATAAGTTTACGGCACCCAATCATAAATGGGAAGGAGATTATTATGCGAATCCATGTTTGTCCTAATTAAGAGATGAACTTTAATTCTAAAAATGGTGGAAAGTGAATCTTATTTTATGAAACCAAAGCATCGATGTCATTTGTCAAAATGAGTAGAATGACCTTATGGTGCCCAAAATAAAAAGAAAAGAGATATTATGTGAATCCATGTTTGTCCTAATTGACACACGAACTTTGATTCTAAAAAATGGTTAAAA
>JBBYHK010471637.1:0-19990 GCA_038382065.1 Adansonia grandidieri | reverse complement strand
TTCCTATAGTAGTTAACATGATTAGACATAAAGGTTTTACAATGCTTGAAAAGTAACTTAAGCAATGGAACAAATTTCTTGAGATATTGCAATGATAGAATATATAATTATTTTACATGATGGCTACATTTATGTTTTTTGGTATTTTTTCTCCTCTTTTCTTTTATTTTTTGTTATGTTATTAGTATGTTTGTATGGTGACTGATTATGGTTGTAAGTTTAAATTATAGTTTTTTTTTTAATTTATTTATGGACCATTTTGTACATGGCTATTAGTAACTTTGGTTATTTAATATTGCATTATAATTTGATAATATATTTCTTGTATTATTTGAAGGTCAAATATGGATAAGAGTTAGATGAAAAAACCTAAAATTTTTTTATAATTACGTGTCTAAAGTTCAATATTTCATGCAATTTATTTGTGATAACATGGAAAGGCATAGCATGATTTGGTGCTCTTATCAAAGTTGTTTGAATGTTTTTCGTATTAGTCATAATGATAGAAAAGATCATTAACTAGTGAAAAAGATCTATAAGACCTTTACTAATTAGGTTTAACAAGGTGAGCCCTCTGAATTTAATATTCCAGAAGTTAAGAATCATGCATATGGTACTACCACTAGTTATGGTGACGAAATAATGGATTATAAGGAGGTTGGGGATAATGAATTACATCTTATGTTAAAAAATAAGTTCCTTAAAAGAATTGAAGATTAAATGGAAAGTATTTTTGGTGGTAATGTTGGTAGTTTGATGTTAACTGAGATATTTAACAAGCTAATAAAGGAAGCATGATATGAGTTATTGTCAGGCTATAATGATATGTCTAAGTTATTTTTTTGTTGTAAAACTACTCCATGTGAAGGTGTATAATAGCTGAAGCAACAAATCAGTGGATAAATTACTTAGGATGTTAAAGAATGCTTTTCCTAAAAGTTTAATCCTAAATTACTATTATGATCCGATACGTTTATTATAAGACTTAGTACTTTGTTATGAGACAATTCATGCATGTAGGTTCAATTGTGCTTTGTTTTAGGATAAGTACAAAGAGAGTCAAGCTTGTCCATGATGTAACACATTGAGGTGGAAAATTGATGATAGATATGGGCAAATCCATTAGAAAGTCCTATGTTATTTCTTAATAAAATCAAGACTACAAAAATAGTTTATGTCTAAGGAAACATCAGTGCACATGTAACATAAAAAAGGGTTGATGAAGACATGCATCCAATAGATAGTAAAGCATGGAAACAATTTGATAAAGAGAATGAATGGTTTACATAAGATTCATGAAATGCTAGGCTTAGTCTTGCTATTAATGGGTTTGATCCATTTGGAAACACAAGCACTTCATATAACATGTGGCTTATAATTCTTGTATCGTGCAATTTTCCACCTTGAAGTTATATGAAAAATATTTTTTAACAATGTCCATTCTAATTTCTGAGCATAATTTTCTAAGTAAAGATATTAATGTTTTTATGTAACCATTAACTGATAAGTTGAAAGATTTATGAGAAAATGGACTTGAAAGTTATGATGACACTCAAATTAGAATTTTCAGATGCATGCTAATGTTTTGTGGGCAATAAATGATTTTCTAACTTATGAGGACTTATCTAGTTAGAAGACAAAATGTTATTTTGCATGCTTAATTTGTAATGAGGATTGTCTTTGTAAAAATAAAATATGTTATCTTGATTATAGTTGATATATAGCATGCTAAAGGGATCATATAAGAACCATTAGGTAAGTGCAATTCTTTTCTAATATTCCAATTTTTTATATCTAACCTTGCCCGTATATTGGCTTTATTCTTTCCCTTAATATTCAACAATGTACATATTAAAATGACATATTATACTCAATGTGCATGAGATTGATATTATGTCTAGGTATCAACTTTTCCCAATATGGTAATTTGAACAATATACTTTTTTTTTACTCCAAGTCAACTTTGCCTTTATACACTAGTTTCTATTCGAGTGCTTTCTAGGTACAGTATCCCTTAAAAACTCTAATTTGTTTTAAAATGTCACTCTCAAACAACTCTTTAGGTTTTGCTTAATTTTTTCCATTAAACAATTATTGTTTTACAAATAATGTAAGAAAAGAATTTTTATGAATTCTTATATGGTGAAGTTTCTTGGTGGATATGCATCTAACACCTCATGATCTGCAAATATGGAAAAAGGTAAATTTTGAAGATTAAAAAGTTATGATTCCCATGTTCTTTTACAAAGAACTTTTCATGTTGCCACAGAAGTTTATTTGAAAAGGTTTGTCTTTTACATTAGATGAGTTACGTTATTTTTTCAATGTTTATGCTATAAGGCATTGAAAAAAAAAAGGATTTGAAGGCTTTAGGAGCTGATATTTTGTTGGTTTTGTTTAAGTTTGAAAAACTTTTCCCACCAGCATTTGTTACATGATGATACACCAAGCTATCCATTTGCCATATGGAGTTTTAATTTTAGAGACTTATGCAATATCGATGGATGTTTCCTATTGAAATGTTCTATATTTGATTAGTTAAATTACTAATTATTTAGAATTACAAATGAAATATTACCATTCTTTTGATTGATTGACAAGGTTCTTGGATAACTTAAAGTTATATGTTTGAAATAAAGTTACTCAACTTAAAAGATCTATTGTAGAGGCATGTCTAGTTTTGAAGCAAAGTTCAATGGAGGATAAAGGAAAAGACGTTCTAATTAAGGGTTAAATGTTTTTTCAAAAAAAAAAAAAACATTCATCCTTTTAAAGCTTCAAATATGATGTGTTGTTAAATCAAAAGTTTGAAATGATTCGACCATATATTCTCATAATTGTGTTAAAGTATAGTCATATTTTAGGTGAGTAAAAATTTAAGATGTCTAAGTTATATAAGTGGTAAATTGCTATAAACTAATATTAATTTGTTTATTCTTTTAGTGAACATAAGCAAGAACTTTAATAAAAAAGTACGTTGTTTGTGGAAGAAAAACATAGAAAAAATTCTTCAAATGGTTTAAAAAATAAGTGAAATAGTAAAACATATTTAATTCAATTATATGTCATAAAATCCTAATATTTATTTTTTATTTATTAAATATAGATTACACGATAATATAATCAAGGTGTGCAAGTATCTGATTATTTGTATGCATTGGCTTATAGTCTTGTTAAACATGTAAAAAGGGTCATGGGCTACGTTGTTACTAGTGTTGATTCGATATAAAGAGCCCGATAGTTACCTTAGAAGTTAAAATTGTGGTATTGTTACAAGGAATCATAAAGATTGAAGATGTCAACTTCTTCAATCTTTTAACGAATATTATTCAATTGTATTATCTAAGTGTGATTGGTTCAATCTTGATGCGAAGAAAAAGAGTATATAAAGATGGTCATTTTATAATCATTAATGTTACTAAATGTTGGTATGAGAATGATCCGTCCATGTTATCAAATGAATCAAAACAAGGTCTTTACTCGAATGAAATTAAATTAGTAAAATGTTAATAAGTTATGCAAAAAATTTACCATATGTATTTGTGTAATGTTCTTGAAGTAGAAAGATTCTGAATTTGATTAAGTTAAACAAAATTTATCAAAAATTTTAAATATATTAATGAAAACAGTGATAGATTTTCACTATTTTAAATAGTAAAAATAGTGAAAATACATTGATGAAATTTATCACTATTTTAAATAGTGATAGATTTGTTGAAGTAGAAAACAATTAAAGGTTTACCATTTAGAGATGATACTGAGGAAAACATCATAGATGTCATTATTTAAAGATTATGGTGTAGATGAAGATGAAGCATTGCTTGAATATTATGGTAAGAAAAAGAAATCTGATAATGATATAGATGAGGATAGTGATTTAGATTGAAACTTATGACATTTGGCAATTTAAGCTTTTTATAATACTTCTGTCATTTTTATTATGATGATTTATTTGTAACTTAAGGTTTTTTTTATTATTCTTCATAATTTAATTTTAATTGCTTCACTTGTAGTAATTAATTTTTTATAATTACATGAAATGTATAAATTTATTTACATTTACTAAAAGTTTATGTTTCATAATTTTCTTATTATAATTATTGATAGTTAAACTTTTTGGAAATAGATGATAATATTAACATCATAGATCAAGCGTTGTCAATTGATGTTAGACTTGTGCAAAGTACAACTACTTTACAAGAAAGTGAACCAATTGTAAATCAAAATATATAAGAATCACCTTTTTCTAACCCTAAAAAGCTTGAAAAATAATATTAATGACTTCATCTATTTCATAATTTGATGTAGCAATTTTTCACCAATTATAGAAATATTTTCCTCATTAAATTTTATTTTAGCATTCGCATGATATAGTTTTGGTAGAGAGAATATAGACTTATCTAAAACTACTTTCAATAATATCATCAATGGCAATTAAGGGATAAAGTAAGGTATTTAAAAAATAAGATTGAATGTGAGCCTAGATATTTTAATTTCAAGTTCGTAACATTTTGTCTACAAACAACAAAAATGATACTTAAGGCTTTGCAGTTTGTGTGTAATTTGCTTAATAATTATGGTATTTTAATTTTAATCTCCCAGTTTTTCATGGTTGTTAGCAGCTTGAATTTATTGTTTACATCCATGTGATATAGAATTAGGCAAAGTTTGATTATGAATAATTGTTTTTGAAATCCTTATTTATAGAAAGTTCGGGGTGAAAAATTACATTTAAAAGTCAATGAGTCTAGGTTTAACCACGAGTACTTTTTATATTGTTTTCTTTGCTAGCTTCCTTATCTTTTTCTTTTGTCAATTTGGTTCATTTTGCTTGGTTTTACATGTTTTAAGTCAATTAAAACATTTAGGCTTCAATTTATCTACTTTTATGGGCAACAAGTAGGTTGATTAATTTGAAAGATTTTACTTTCTTTTAAAAACTAAAAACCAAAGTATTAATAATACATATTTTTTTTTCAAAAAATGTTAAACTATGAAAAGGTAATATGTTAATCATCTTAATAAATAATTTAGTCAAATCCTTATGCTATATCCTCTTCGCAAATATTTTATAGTCATATTCCATGCTTTGGACTCCTTATAGATGACATGTTGACACTTAGATAGATACCTATACTTAATAGCTGTACTTGAGTCTAAGTTACATAATATAAGAAGTTCTTTGTAATTTTTTTTGATTTACTTATAATTATTTTTTTAATATGTTATACTACGTTGTGCAAGAGTATATCCCTAACTGTATATAATTTAATAAGCTTAAAATGTTATGATTATATTTATTATTTTACAAATACAAATTCAAGCATTAAAAGAGCATGTGGCCTAACTAGGGGATAGGACTTGAAAAAATGTTAAAAAGAAAAATAAGATAGCATCATATATAGCACTAGGTAAAGGCAAAGCCTATTTGCATCATTCATTCTACCAAACTATCTCTAAAGATTGAAGTAATTTCTTGTTAATTTATTCTTACTCCAACAAATTGGAAAGTATTAACAAACGAAGACAAATGACATGCATTTGAAACACTTAACGTAAGTGCATTATTTATTTTTATTATTTTTATATTCAATTTATTTTTAATAGTTATCATATTTTTAATGATATTTTTTGTTATTTTTTAGACAATGTTTGAAATGAAAATGGACAATAACAACATGAAAAATAGTAGATTGTCTATTTTGGCAAAATTGTTTAAAAATCACTATTATAAGCTCCGTAAGCATTTTAAGAAGTTTCCATTACTTGAGATGGTATACCAAAAACAATCCTTTGAATATAACTTGAGTCAAGAGAATTGAGATAATGCATATGACTTGTTTAGTGATCTTGAATAGCGAGTGACAGTTTTCTACATTTTTTTTTCAATTTGTTTTTTTTTTTCTATTTTTTTTGTTATTTTGAATCATAAACTATAATAATTCAATAAAAAAAAGGTGCAACAAATGCAATAATTCAAAACAATATCACCATATTCAAACCAAGGTTCAAGGGCATTTGTGGCAAGTCATTATAAACCAATATGATTAATATTTATATTTGTTTTATTAATTCCATTTCTTTGTGCATATTATTTCATACCTTTTTAATTGTAGAGCATAAAGATGATTAAGAGCTTGACAAGATTGAATTTTTTTTAAAGCTTCTCATTATTCTAAGATAAAGACATGGTCAACTCCTATAAAAAAAGTTGCATATGTAAGCTAATTTAACTGTAAGATCATAACTTTTGTTTCTTTTCACATGAACTCATTAAAAATAATTTTAGCTTTATTTGGTAGGAAAAAAGGTTCAAATGTAAAATGAGCCTTTAAAAAAAGGCGAAGAACTAAAGACAATTGATCAAATCATAGATAAAGTATTAAAATTATGTTCTTTATATATCAAAGGACTTGGAAACGAGCTTAAACCTATAGCTTCAAAACTTTCTAGTGCAAAAGGGTGGCTAAGGTAAAAAAAATTTAAGAAAATTGACATTGAGTTAAAATATTTTTTTGATCGACAATAGAAACCATGAAAATTCAATTTTGAGCACAAATGGAAGCTATGCTGAATGCTTTAGCATCTGTTCATATTACTCAATTTTTAGGTACAAAATTCTCCAAATTATCATATATGGAATGTCTAAACACTTCCCTAAATTGATTGACTGATTGAATAGAAAACTTATAACTACGCTTATGTAGTCATATGTTTTATTGATAGTTGTTACATAGTGGATTTCTTTTGGTGCTTTTGTAATAATTATGCATAATAATTTTTCTAATGAAACATAAAGGGAGTAAATAATTGGCAACATGTTAAAGAAGGCGTGGTCTAGGCACTGCTTTGATGAGATTATGTGAATGTTATTAATCATGTCGTAAGATTATGAAGAAATGCTTGTGCCTAGAAAAAGGGTTTATAAAAAGAGTGAAGGGGAATTGATGTGTGATAAAGGTTTCAAAACTTTTTGTTCTGTTTTACATTGCTTTATGTATTGGGTTTGGTATCTTTGAATTTAATAAATTTTCTATTGAAATGAATTAATTGATTTGCCTTTTAATGTATTTTAATTCACCTTGGCTGATAAAGGAAATAGAAGATGTTAAGATATGTTATTGGTGTCAATAATTTTAGCTTAAAATAAAAAAAATGAACCAAGAAGAGGTTATAATGGTTTTTTTAAGATTTTGATCACAATATGAACTTTAATTAAAGATTGAAAACAAATAAAGATGAAGATGATTTGTGAGATAAAAAATCAAACATGTGATGTATACAAGTTCAATATTTGAACTTGGAGTTAATGACTCAGAGCCTATGTTCCTTCTTCTTGACACTTTTTTACCAAGGTGATTTCCATAATCCATTAGTAAAAATATACTTTTGAGGCTAAGGTATAAGCTTATAGTCTCTACCTTTTGTGACTTAGATAGAACTATTTAAATTCCTTTAAGGATTCTACATAAATTCTTATAATTCCTTCAATCTCACACAAACCCTTTGTGATAGGAGAAAGTGTTTAAAGTTAAGAGAGTCCTCTAATAGATGAGTGTTTGCAAGAGCTTAAGCACAATAAAGAAGAGATACAAGTAGAAAAAATAAATACAATGTGTACAAGAAAAGCGAGAAATGTAAACTTGAAGAATTTTAGCTTTCTTATGGATTTTTTGATTAATCTTTGATATCTCTTGATGCTTGGAGTGTTGTAAATCCTTTATTTATTGGTTGATAATGAATTATGGATATTGGAAAATAATTTGATAGCTGGAGAGCTGTTATATCTTTATAAATGCTTCTTCCTATTCAAACCCACGAATATGTATCGATATATTGTAACACATATTGATACATTTTCTTTAAAAGCTTTGAAATATGACAGTTAGGGACATGCGTATCAATACAATTAAGAATTATATTGATACAAATTGAGGTGTATTGATATATTTATACTTACAAATTGGGTTTTCAAAGTTATTTAATTACTGCTAAGAGATATATTGATATACACAACACATATATCGATAAATTGAGTTTGAAAACCTACGTAAAGTGTTTTTCTTGACTTTAGAATGATTTTAACTCATCTCAAAAATATTTTAAATATAAATATGCATTTAGAATACTTTTTTAAGAAATCAAAAAGTTAAAATCAATTTAGTAATCCAAAAAATTTGCAAATTAATTTAAGAAAAAAAATACTAAGTCAAAAATATTTAAGGATAAGCTGTCAAAAATATTTAAGGATAAGCTAATTAAGTTCAAATCCATGATCAATACAAAGCTAATTATGCTAACAATATTCCTATTTTGATATGACAAAATTTAGGATAAATTTTCATGTTAAAACTCCTCCTAAATTGTTTAAACATTTTTAATGAAAAACTTCCCTTTAATATTTTCAAAATTTTTGAAATAGAAAAGAATCTCTTAAAAATATTTATGCTATAACAATTTATATCTATTTGTCCATAATTATCTCAAATTAGTCATTAAGCTATAATATTCAACATGCCAATATATACTTAAATATACAATCAACTTGTTATTTTAGTCATCACAATATCATCTATATCTTTTATATAATTTATATATATATGCACACACACATACACACACATATATTAACATTTAAATTCATCATGTTCACAATATACCAACATATTAATATATTCAACATTCACAATACCAACATATCAATCCACAATAAACAATCATCCTTAGCAAATTTATATCAATTCTTTCCCTTTTTGTTATATTAAAAATATATATCAGCAATTTAAAGCGATTTAGATTAAAAAAAGTACAAACAATTCACAATTTCAAATTAAAAGATGATTTCGTTAAAATAAAGTACATAACATAATAACAGATATCCAATATTAGTGTAATGAGTTTGGGAAACATGAAATGCGACAAAGTAAAAATCCCAAAGTCAGTTAATGATCCTAAAATATCCTAAGTCAACTAGGCACCATTGGTTGGGAGATGATTAATGGGTGAAGGAAAAGATAGAGCAAATTGGTGAAAAACATCTGACAGAGCATGAATCTCCCTAGTCATCTCTATTTGGTGATGCTCGATGGAGGCAAGTCAACCATCCATGGTATGAAACCAACCCATTATGGTGTCAAACATGGTACACATGTTAAAGGGCATAGATAAATAAGTGTTAATGGCTAGTGGTGGAAGGGAATTATCTAGTTCTATGGCATTATTTGCCTGATCATTCAGTTGCTCGGACAGTAACAAAGGTTGTTTTTTTGGTTTAGAACCCAATCGTCATTCTTAAGTTTTTATCTAATCTTGGCCATGGACTTAGCTCTAATGAAATGATGTTTAGTGCATAGGATGTCAGGATCACAAAATAGGTTAAACTCTTAAGCCTTGGAATAATAGCTCAAAAGCATTTTATGTAGGAGAAAGCTAGATCCTTGGACATTATAAATAAGGTTAAGAAATATGCAATGGATAATGTTCGGGCATTAACCAAATTAGATCATATGGAGCCACCAATAATCAAAGGGGTAATTTCAATGTTTTTAGTTTCATAAAGGTGTATAACTTGAGAAAGAATAAAATATAGGTACCTATTATGAAGAGGAAAGTGCAGCTCTGTTATGTTGTGTTTTCAAATATTTGGGAGCTAAAACCTTGGAGGTTTCACCCTCTTTGAAATATTGAACATGTCAGCAAAGGACATACAAGTCAATAAACTCCTAACCCATGATGTAGGAGCGAATGGTAGTGATGTGTTCTTTATGGTCATCATAGAAAATAATGTATGGATGAGGTTCTCATGACTAGGCAATTAAGGGAAAGAAATTTGATCCACCCAAAATTATTCGAGAGTCAGAGGTAAGGGAATCTGAAAGATCATAGAAAAGTAAGGTCAATGACTAGACATTATAGTATCGATTCATGGGCATAAAAAGTGTTAAATCATTCACGAGCTCGATCATTACAAAAACAGATTGAAAAAAAAGTTTGGTTTTGGTTTAGAGGAAGAAGTAGAATAATTTCTGGTTTGATATAAGTTTTTGAAAATAATGATTTTAATGCAGTGGCGTAAAAAATGGTTACGGGTGGGTAAGGTCTTTAGGGAATCTTGTTGACCAAGTGGCAAAGGGTCAAGTTCAAATGGTGTTATGGACAGACTGAGATGGTTGAATGATCATACAAGTGATGGCAAAGTGTTTGGAGTGGTTGGATTTAAAATAGGGCATTATGGATGGGTTAAAAAGAGGTTGGACGAGAGCGATTGGGTGGGTAAGATGAATGGGGCTATTGAGGGTTGTGGGGTTATTAGGCAAGGTAGGCTAAGTAACGGGGTTAAGTTGGTTAAGGCATTTTATCGAGTAGTTGATGGGCAAGGAGATTTGGTGGTGGTTTTAAATAAAATGGGTAAAGAATTATGAACGAAGCCACAATAAACTCAAGGGGAAGTTTGGGAAAGGGAAAAACATGATTAAAATGTCAAATTTAAAATAAAATTTTTAAAAATTTGGAAAAAAAAGTGGTTAGGGTTTGAAAAAGTTTGGATTTTGAATTTAGAGGAGGAAATTTGGTTGTTTTGAGATGTTTTTGAGGGTGGAAAATGGTTTTTACGAAATAAGAAGTGATTTGCTATGTAAAAGAATGGTAGAAGAGTGATTTAAAAATGAATTTGGGGCAAAGTATTAGAGAGAACACGATGGAGTGATGAGCATGATAAAGAATAGGAATATGCACAAAGTGACTAAGAAACACAACATGTATCGATACACTTAAAAATATATTGATACTATGAATTTTGTATTGATAGATTGTGCAAAAATTCGATTTTTTTGGTATTGATGAAGAATGTATCAATACAATGAAGATTGTATTGATACAAAGCCTTTAAAAATTGAAAAAATTGCTTAAACACTCATAAATATTTATGCCAAACTTTATGAAATTAAAGAGTCATGCATGAATTAATCCATAAAGATTGAGAGTTATTTAAAGTGAGTTTTGCACGGAAAAAGTTTGGATTGAATTTCATTTTCAAAGTAAAAGATTGATTTTGAAATGAAGCATGCAAATTTTTTTGAAATATGCATATGAAAAGTTGGACATGGTTATGCATGTGTAAGGAGAGAGAATTCAAATATTTTAATTTATCAATCATAATCATAATAAAATGTCTAATTCAAGTCAAATGCACATGTTAGCAAAAATGTTTTACAGTTTCATCAAGTTTATAACTAACCAAATAGGTTCATAAAATAAAGTTATAATATCAAGTAAAATGACCATACTTTAATATCATTGGCACAAGTTAAATAGATACATCCATACTTAGCAAACATTTTCACATTATAAAAATGTAAAATATCAAATATTACCAAAGAGCATTCATTAGACCAAGTTACCTCTAATAGTGCAAAAACTATAATTATCAAGAGGTTTTATGAAAATATTCTCTAATTGGTGCAAAGTACTAACAAGCACAATGCTACCTTTTGAATAGGATCTCTAATAAAGTGATGTCTTATCTATATATGTGCTTAGTTCTAAAATGTTAAATAGGATTTTTAATGAAATTAATTGTCTCATTTAATATGAATATGATCCATGGTAATTCCAAAATTCACTATGCGTTATTTTATCCATAAAATTTGGGAAGAATAACTTCCCACATAAATATATTTTGCTTCCATTATAGACAAAGTGAAAACCATGATATGAGTGTGTTTTCAAGAAATTGACAAGTATCAAATATGCTTTTCCTATTAATTTTGCAACCACTAAAATTAGCATCTCAATAAGTATGCAAGATAAAAAATGATTCGTTTTTGGCACTATAAGCCTAAATTAAGTGTGTCCCTAAGGTAATGAAATATTCATTTATGGCAACTAAGCGGGATTCTTTAGGTGAAGACTTATATATAGCACATAAGCATACACTAAAGCAATGAAGCAATCATAAACCTATAAAGTTTAGTATCAAAAACTTTACTGTCTTCATCCTTTTCAAGCTTAGTTAAAGTATTCATAGGTTTGGTGCTAAGCTTGGAACCATCCTTCTTGAACCTTTTGAGTAGTTCCTTTGTATATTTTGCTTGATTGATGAAGATGCTATCTTTAGTTTGCTTGACTGGTAGTCCCCAAAAAAAATGTTAATTCTTCCATCATGCTTATTTCAAATTCACCTTGCATAATCTTAGATAACTCTTGACAAAGAGATTCATTAATAGCATCAAATATAATATCATCAATGTAAACTTGAACTACTAGAATGTTCTTGCCTTTAAGTTTTATGAAAAGTGTTGTATCAACTTTTTTCTATTAAAACCTTTTTCAATCAAGAATTTTGAAAGCCTTTTATACCAAGCTCTAAGAGCTTGTTTCAAACTATATAAGGCTTCTGAAAATTTAAAAACATAATTAAGATAATGAAGATTTTCAAAACTGGAAGGTTACTCAACATAAACTTCCTCATTAATAAAACCATTTAAAAATATACTCTTAACATATATTTGAAACAACTTGAAATCGTTGAAGCATGCAAAAGCTAAATGGTTTTTAATCTAGCTACTGGAGTATAAGTCTCATCATAATCAATTCCTTCTTCTTAACCATACCTTTAGCCACTAATCCAACCTTGTTTCCAACAATAGTTCCACTCTCATCAAGTTTGTTTCTAAAGACCTATTTAGTACCTACAATAGGATAACCATAATGTTTCTCCTATAAATTTTAGACTTTATTTCTTTTAAATTGATTTAACTCTTTTTACATAGCCATGATCTAATGATCATCTCTTAACACCTTAAAAATATTCTAAGGCTCAATTTGAGAAAAAATCTAAATAACTACATGTTTTCTAAGAAGGATGTAGTTTTTACCCCTTGATTTAGACCATCAAGAATTTCACCTTTGTTGACAAAAGTTAACTTTCTAAGATGATTTTTTTCCCTTTTAACTCGAGTTGGCTTGTGAGTTTCATCTTTTTTTAGAGGCTCTCGATCTTGAACAATTTTTTTGTACTCCTTGTATAATGCTATAATTATATCTTTTGATATATCTCTAGAACATTATAGATAAGGGAAAACTCATATTTTAGAAATAAGAAAATTTCAAAAACATGTTCCAATTTTATAAAAATAAATTTTATTTAACACATTAGTTGAAATATTAATTTATGAAAATGATAGATGAAAATTTGACATCTGGAATAATTTTTATCGAAAAAATTTATGAGTATGATGCTCGCGTTACTGTGAAAAATTCAAAATTAATTATAAAAAATGGACAACTTGACTTGACACTTTGTGGTATAAAATGCCAATATGAAATTTTCCTTGAATATTTATGATTTTTCAAAATGCATATCAGTATAAATACCATACAGGTATTGGTAAAAATATACGATGGTCAACTTCCCAAATTTAACAAAAAATTCTTAAAAAAATTCCTAAAAATAAAAATTTTGATCGTAATAACATCTGCCAAAAAAAATTAAAAAATTTCAAAAGAACAATTAAAAGCTAATTATTTAGCTTAAAATTTATCTTTTTCATTCGAGATTTATTCTATACGACCTTGAAATGGCAGTAATTTTGTCACATGCACCTGCGATTATATAAGCACAATTAAACAGGCTTTGAAAACATCTAGTTCACCTTGAGGAATTCTATCCTTATCGAGTGGCTGCTAAATCATTGATCTTGGATATTTTTGGATTGTCAAGAAAAAGGACCTAAACAAAATTAAGTGTCTACAATGTATCAGTACATTATCCTCATGTGTCGATACGTCAAGCAAAAATGTGTAATGCATCGATACAATGCCTTATTGTTTCAACACATTCAAGTGTTTTTGCCTAATTCATGACATTTCTTCCCTATACAATATTAATTTTAAAAAATATGTTAGGTTGTAATTTTAGCTCCAAAAATCATCTAAATACAAGTTAAACTTTCTAAAAATTATTTTTAGGCCTTGGATTAGGTTGATACATTTTTTTAGGTTCGTTAAGTTTGAAAATGGGATGTATCATGGGATTAAAATGACTAAATGAGGGACAATATTGAGATTTCCCAAGGTACTAGCCAATATTATTTTCTTTTAGCCCTCAAGAAAAGTGTACTAACCAACAAAATGCTAAAAGATCAATGCTTGGTACAATGACTCATCACTTTTATCAAGCCAAATACCAAAATACACTCATTTATCCTAGGTTTTAGTTGGCTAAAGTAATACCTTATATAAACATACTTTGCTCAGCCACCAGTCACTTTTTACTCTTTCCCTCACTTCACATGCCACCTAAAAAAAATGTTCTCCTCCTTGCCACCACTTTTAAAGCCAAAATAGGAAAAGAAAAAGATTGAAAAAATAGAAAGGAAGGGAAAAGCTTGTCATGGGGGCCTTAAGTAGAAAAGAAAGGAAATTTTTGAAACCGTTTGTGTATTCCCTTGCCTTTCTCTTTGTATTTTGATCATTTTATTCCACTAAAATGCCATTTTTAGTAAAGCCTTATTCATGTGACCATGACCTTTCACTAGGTTTTCTTGCATTCTTGGTGATATTTGATTTAACCTTGCTTTGATAATATTTTGATGATGCTTTAGTGATGAAAACCCTTTTAATTGCCCCATTTTATGGATTGACAACTTGTATATCATTGCATGAAATGCTTTTCCTTCATTTCATTTCATGATTCAAGATGTCTTATGTTCATTTTTTTTTTGTATCTATGCCTCGTCAATTTCATTGCTTGCAATTTTAGCATGTTTATTTCGTTTGAAATGCCTTGGAAGATGTTTATTCCATGTTTGGAGTCTTGAATTTTTGAATGAAATCATATTTTATCATTTATATGTAAAAATAGTTGTTTCATGCTCTTTTGATATGTGTTTTCTGTTTTTCAAACCTCCCCAAGTTAGGCTAGCATTTGTCTAAAAAAATAGATTAATGTTGGCCTAATAATTTCCATCAATTAGACCATTAATCTTGGGGAAAAATCAAGCTTCGTATTTGGATTCAAGGCCTAATATGGCAAAATAAAAATCTATTTTCAACCTTGTAAAATATTTATTTACTTGATGTTTAAGTTAATGCCTTCATTTGAGCCTTTGTGATTTAAGCCTTAATGCCATGTTTAATGGGTGTTTATTCGTCCAACTTGCCTTGGACTTTGGAATGAGCTTGTGAAGCCACTGTCATAGATTTTAGGGTTGGACATTTACATTTTCATAACCCGAGTCTAGCATCAGGAAACTTGAAACCAATAAAGTTGCTCTATTTATTCACTAGCAATAGTATTCCTCAATTAAAAATATTATTTTTGAGCCTAAACAATGTTTTTGGGTTTTTTTGTTATTTTCCCCTTGAAGGGCGTTGAGTTGCTTTTTCAATGATACCTCATTTGCCATGTGACAAGCTCAGATGAGGGAATTATGATTATTTGAATGTACACAGTCTAGAATCATTAAAATTAGTGATTAGATTGTATTATGGACCATTTTTGGCCCACCATATGATTTTTATGGATTTTTAAATATTTTTTCTGGAAACTACATGAAATTTTATTTTTGAAAAGGTATCTTTTTTCTATTTAAAGATTTTGAATGAATCTAGGGTGATTTTTCGAATTCTACTACACCTAATGCCCTATAGATGCTATTAGTGCTAAGCCTAGTTTGACTTTAAAAATCATTTTCTCCTAGAATTTGATTTTTTTTTCCATATTTTTTGGATATTTTTATAATGATCCTTGTCAAGTTACCTTTCTAATGATATCTTTGTTTGCCACCTAAGACCTTAAGACAGCCTAGAAAAAATATGGGAAGGTAGATAGCATAATGTTATCCCTTATTTTCAATTTTACGTAAAACTAAGTAATTTTTTTTTGAATTGCCTTTTTGAGGCATTGAATGCCTCAGAATAGCTTTAATTAAATTCCCTGATGGAGTCACATATCATATGCAGGTCCTGCTAGACTCAGATTAAGTCTCAATTTTTTTTCAAAAACAAAAAATCAGTTTAATCCTTTATCTAATTTTTTGGTTTCAAGCTAAAATTCCATTTTTTGTTAAAATACCCAAAAAAACCTTATTTTCCAAAATTACCAAAATTTCTACCAACTTAGGCTTTTTAACCCTGTTTTTCAAAAATTCACAAAAAAAACTTTTTCTTTTCCAGGTTTTTTAAATTTTTTTTCAATTAAACCTCGATTTTCACACCTTAATTGACCAAAGAGTCCAATGCCTCTCAAAGTTATTGATTCAATTATTTCTAGATAATTGATGATAACTATGAGATACATCCCAATTGACCTTCCTGCCTGTGCTTTATGAGTTCTATTTTCTTGCAATTATTATTATCATATTTATTTATGCATCACTAGCTATTTTCCTATCTAGGTGGTAGATTTTACACTCATGTTTTGAAAATTAGATTTTTGTAGAATTATTAAGGCAATGTTCCTTATCAGTATGCCTCCAATGCTTTTTTTTTAAAAATTAAATTTGGGGATTATTTTACCAAAAAAACACCCTATGTTTCCTACCTTTTTGGGATGCATAAAGGAGTTCAAACTTATTACTAAACCTAGATTTATCATTTCAAAAATGAACCATATTAAGGGGATTATATAAAAATAATGACTATTTAAAATTGATAAAACTGAAACCAAATAACCTATGGCTAGATGGTACTGATTTAGGACATCATGGAGGTGCTAATCCTTCTTCATGCATGATCGACTCCTGGACCCACTTATCAAGCTCTGATACATGCAGACCTTAAAATTGAATTTTTGAGTTTTATAACTCAAAGTATCAGTTTTAATAGGTAACTGATCATACCTAGCTCGAATGGTTGGTGGTGACTCCAAGTTTTCGACCATTTCATGGTGGCCAAAAAAATCAGACGAATAAATGATTCGTTCGATGACTTTCCACCAGCCCCAAGACAAGAAACAATTCTTTCTCATTCTATCATGCCTAAATAAAAGGAAATCCTAGGCTCATGCATATCGATACAAGCAAAAAAATTTAATCAAAATTAAACATATGTAGCAAAATTAAAGAAATAAACACCCGTATTTCCTTAAGATATTTAGGAAGAGATGTACATGTGATTGGACTACAATTTAAAACATAGATCTGTTAGAAATCATACCTAGTTAGAGACTTGTAATTCTAAGCGTGCCAATCCCTGTACAAATGCACCATGAGTTGATTACTAAGATCTTTTATTGAAGCCAAAAGCAGTTCAAGTGTTCTACTTTTAACAATGATCCATATAAATGCCTATTAGAACCTTTATGAGGTCCAGTGGTTCTTCGGTGCTAGAGAAGTCTTTTCAAGCCTAAACCAAAAGGTATCTTGCCAATTGGTACAGATCTAATGTGATCCTAGAACTATTCTTTTACCTATTATGCCATAAGAGAAACAACTCCATAGAAAAATAGCTATTTTTTGAAGATGCTAATAAATGAATCTAAAAATCATAATTCTTGATTTCGATAAATTTTACTAAGATAGAAAACTGATTTTTACCTTCATGATGATCAAAAACACTTTGAGATCACTTAGAATATAAATCAACACAATGAGGCTTGGGGAAGCAAGGATTTCAAGATTTGACAAATTTCACATCTTTTTGTGAAAAACTAATCTCTCAATACTAGAAAACTTGTCAAGAACAATTAAAGATGCTCAGAAAAAGCATGAAAGCACAAAGAGAGCTTAGAAAAGACAAAGGTATGCAATACCTCCTTAGGAAAGATATAAGGATGGTGCCTAGGGTTTCCTCGTGTTCCTTATCAGCCAAAAAAACCTTAATAATATATTTAAATACACCCTGGGCTAGAGTAGGTTTGACTAATAGGTCAACTAAGCTTATTGCTAACATGCTTAGAAGGTGGCCTCACTTTGGAGTATTTCTTCAAGCCCAATTAAAACAATTTTAATTAGCTTATCCAAGATTGGGCCTTAGTAGTAATAGTAGTAACTTATTAATATTTTAATCCAATAGCACACCAAAGATAGTCATTCCATGTGCCTAGGCTACGCTAGCCCAACTTGAAATAGTTTACAACTAAATTCTCTTGACTTGATAATTATGACTTTTGGCTTAACCCCCAAATTTACATGTTAGTTAATTGAATTCATTAATTAAATTTTCTAACCCAAGTAAAATAATTTGACTTCATGTAAATAATATTAAATAAATAATTAAATAATTATCAAATACTTTTTTAATTTTTCAAATACAATTATTTGGCTTTATTTAAGAATAACCTTAAAACCATGTCTACAAATAGACATCATTTTGACAAGACATTATCATTTTTATTGCCATATTAAGACATCTCTAATTAGATTTCATAAATCTAATTTATGTCTTAAATTATTCTTAATTAAACTTATTTAATTAAGTCTTCCTCTTATACCTTTTATTTAATTAAGTCATACTCAATTAAATCCCGATTTTAATCCAATAAATCATCTTATTTTGTGTAACCCATTAGGCTTCCATCATAATGGCAATAAACATAATTACCTAAGTATTTATATTTATAAACGAAGATTGGCATTTAGCAAGGCATCATGGCCACTCGATATGTACGAAGAGTCAATATGACCTCTTAAAAACCTTTCCGTAACCAACCTCTTAGTGTACTTCAATCCTTTCACTAGATATCCCAGAAAGACCATAAGTATGGCTTAGTGTCTACTCAAATAGCAATTCATATTAGTTCTTGCAGCTTTCGGTTAACCTTGAGAACTTCAAGAAATAATTTCTCCTAAATTGATCATGCATTGGCCAACAACTTTATCATCAAGTTAACCAAAGCTAAGAACAAATGAGATATGTCTCCTATGTCACTTGGCATGGTGAAGCCTTTCTAAATCACTCATTCACCTTCATATGGTTCATGCTATACCTAAAACCACCCTATCATAAGCATCCATCCATTATGGACCCATTCATGATGGAATCAAAACAAGAAATCTTTGCATAAGATGACCTAGTATCACAAGTTTGAGGACTAATGTACGTGACTGGCACATGAGAACATATTCCATAGACACTTAAGTAACTTATACCAAATGGAGTTCTCATAGTGCCATGTTTAGTGAACTTGTTTCAGCAAAACAGGCACCCATATGCTATTCCCAAGTATCGCTAGACTTCAACTTCTATGAGATCAAAGAGTTACATGCATCAAATGCATAGAGGCTTAGCATATGCTAGTCTTTATGCTTTGTCAATGCCTTGTCTTGACAGTACGATGACTAGGAATATTTTTAGAAATACACTTTGATGCATAATGGTCTCATCATTGTAAATCATTACTAACTTTGCAAGGCCATCGTGTTTCATGGGCTTCATTCAATTAGTGTTTGCATGAGTGTCAAGCATGCCACTAACATGAAGGAAAACCTTGAATCATTAACATAAGTGATTTGTTTGTATCATTAACTATCATATGCCTCATCCAATTGATTGGCTCTAGGGCATATACTAACACTAAAATCACGATTGAGAAGATTTTTAAGTCAGGTGTACCTTTTGTCATCAAGGGTTGCGCATTATCAAGAAATACCTCTCTCAAAGGTTAATGAGCTTCATCAAATATAACATTCATGGACTCTTCAACAACTACAATTCTTTTGTTAAAAACTCTAAATGCTTTAGAATTCATAGAATAACTAAGAAAAATATACCAAAAAACATCAGATTTACCAAAATGATCTTTTTCATTATTTACTACAAAATATTTGCATCCAAAAAGATGAAAATAAATAATGTTAGAATTTTTTCCTTTAGAAAAGTTCATATAGTTTTTTTATATTAGACTTTCTTCTTTCAAAAGAACTTATATACAAGAAACATTTAAGGTGATGCCACTGTCTGTCTTAGTTGTGGACAAAAAGCATATTCGTAACGACTTTGGTCCACTTATGGTTTTTTTCTAGTTGGTAATGTGGTAGCTTAAACAATC
>JBBYHK010471567.1:0-20003 GCA_038382065.1 Adansonia grandidieri | reverse complement strand
CAACCATGGATTTTCCAATATCAAGGATAATGGATATGTTATCTTCATCATGATGTTAAAACTTTCTTGTGATGGATAATCACTATTCGGGACTTTTTTTAATAAGACAAAAAAATGAATTTAGAGGCATAAATAGATGACACTACTAAAATTTGTCTTGAAGAAATTGATATCACAAAGTCGAGGTTTACCAAGACCAAATTCAGATGGATGTTTGTTTAAAGAATTCCTTGAAAGACAAACAATCAAGTTATAACATCCTTTAAATCTTCAAATATGATAGCCTGACAAATGTTAAACTAATGCTAGTATACACCAAGACTCAAAGGATCGATCTAAAAGGATTTTGGTAAGCATCAATTCTCAAGGTTCGGTACAAAGTTCTAAAAGGTTATTTGAAAAGGAATCAATGTCAGGGCATTTGACTCAACCTTTTGTTGAGGTTATGAAATTTTCAAAGGGTTGGGGTCATTTCTGAATTCAGATGATGGGTTCTCTCTGATTGGTGACCATCTTTGTTGATTTAGGAGCAATTCTTAGGCTTTTAAGCTTGCCCCATCATATTATTAAAACTCAAAAAGCATTCAAAAGTATGAAATTTTAAAGAGCCTCCTAGGAATAGCCCGATAGCTATGTCTGATCAAAATGGACTTTGTTAGGTATGCAATGTAGGCCATGGTTTAGGGTTTAGAAAGAAAAAGATAAATAGGCCCAAATAAAGTGTTTAAAGGTAATTGAATCAAGGATCAGTTTTTTTCAGAAAGAGTTGATTTTGGCATGTCTTTCAAGATGAACAAATCTTTTTTTCTTCAGTGACTTTTGTTTTCATCATTTTTTTCTTTATTTCTCTTTTTTTCTTTCTTCAAAACTTTCATCATTCTTTATTCTGAAAGAACTTGAAATTTTCTTCATTCTTCATTTGGAATATTTGAACTTGAAATTTAGACTTTTTTCTTTCTTCAAAATTTACTTCATGACTTTTGATTTGTTTTTCTCGTAACTTTATAATGGAATTTGCCCTTCTAATCTTGAGGTTTTGCTTCACTTGCCCCCAATATGAAGGGTGGTCCTTAATTAGGGTTTAAAGAAAGAAAATAAACAATCAGGCTTAAAGGGGACTGCAAAGGGAATAATTTTCTATCTTAAAGAAAAGATAGAGAAAGAAGGCCATTTTTCATTTTAAACATAGCCATTTGAACTAGTCAAGCATTTCACTAGGAAAAAATGGTTATTTTTTTCAAAATCATTTTAAATACTTAAATAGCATGATGCTACACTCAATAAAGGCTTAAGATATGCCCTTCAATATGATTGGCTTCATAGCCACCAACAACTGGTTGAGCTTATAAGAAAGAAAATCAGATTGGCTTGGAAAAGATCTTGGATCTTATATCTTATGTATCAAAAATTGGTTTGAAAAGGTTTGTCCAAAAAGAAAAGGATATTTTGGCTTATGTTCACTCTCATTCTTCCTGAATTGAGGATTTGGAAGAGTGTCATGAAAATTATGGGAAAAGATAATCAAAATAAGGGAAATCTCAAAATATTATCATTTTTTTACACATGTCAAACTATTGATATCTAAATCTTTTAAGAGCATAACCTATTTGTTCGACCTTCAAGGAATCTATAGAAAAGAACATTTGGATATGGAAAGTCTATAATGATGAAAGGTCTACAGTTGAATGTTTGGGAGAATTATATATGTAGAAGTGAAAGACCTTTCTGAAAGAGCTCAAACTGATGGTGATCGCCTACCAAAGAAATATTTTCCAAATTTTCTCATTATCCTAACTATTGGAAATCCTTATGAACAAAATTCATGGTTAGTGAAGTATGCATACTATTTACAAATCAAAATTCATTTCATAAGAAATGTATAGAATTTTGAAGTCGAGATAGATATTGCTCCTAATTGGAATACTACCAAAAGGTCAATGACCTTTAGACTAATCATCATTGATAAATGTCCTCCAACTTTAAAATTTTGCTAGATTGACATCCTTGAAGGCCGAGTTGTAAATCAGCTAGTGGAACATCAAAAAGTGTATCAAACTCTAAATTTTCAAGCTTGAAAATTCCATGAGATGCATGGTTATTTCCTGTCATCTCAATCTTGCCATAAGAACAGCCATTATATGAGACTTGATTCTTTACTAGAGTCTTTAGCAGAAAAGATGAATCCAAAAGCTCATTGCATGGCAAAGAATCATCCAAGTAATTCAAGTTGGAATTTACAGTAGCGTATGATTTCCTACTGACCATGCTGATACTCTGAATTATCTTCACATTGAACAGCATGCATTAGTTATGGAATCCTTTGACAAAAAGTGTTGTACCCTGATGCTTGAATTATACCACTTTGGGGAGGGAGTTTATCAAGTTCTGTTGGAATGGTAGAGATCATCTGATTCTGTTGAGGTTGCTGAATAGTGAAAGACCAAGGTCGAGGACACTGTTCGAATGGTTTCCTTGTTTTCTCGACTTCTTATGATGCTGACTTCCATTAGCTGTGAATGACTTCTCATCCCACATATGTTACGTATTGCCCTTCAGTCAACAAAAATATGTATTATAGGACTGGCTCCCTAAAGATTAAGTTTTTGAGGTGGTTGCCTTCGATCTTGTACTCCTCCAGATTCTTGGCAGAAGTTTTAGTATGATGAAAATTGAGCACTTCAAGATAATTACCATTCAACTGATACTCCTGGAATCCCCGACAGGAATGTTGCTATGATGAAAATTAAGTACTTCAAGGTAATTGTCATTTAACTGATACTCCCCAGATCCTTGCTTGTTCTGAGAAACTTCATCGAACTTGCAGTTTATGATGTCTTCCATTTCATGATTCGTGTTACTTTTCCTTAAAAAAATGAAAAAGGAACTTAAATCAATATGCATGAATGCATATATCTTGTCAACATTTATCTTTATTATTTTCCATGTATTTATGTCAATAAATGGAAAAAAATGTATGAATGAACAAAAGGAATGAACAAATATATAAATAAGTAAATGAGACATGATTCAACAAACCTAAAGATTATTGTAGAAGTAAGAATCTAAGGAATTTGAGTCATGACTCAACAACATTGTACTACTTACCAAAAATTCTCTACCTTATCCACTGATTGTGGTCATACATAGTCATATTTACAAAATTCAAAAGCAAAGTAACAAAACGAATTGCTCTTGCAAATATTACATTTTCCTAACTATGTTGTGCTTCTAAGGGATTTTTGAGAACCCTAATCATTCATTTTTCATTCATTTTTTTAACCCTATAGTCACAAAATTTGGCAAGTAGCCCAAAAAGTTATCTTCACAATCATTTGATTTCCCCTGTATTCTAATACGTCCAATATGTGATCTTTTTTCTTTCATGTAAACCCTCAACCATTTTTAGCAGTCTATTAAATAGATTTTCCATTCCACGGACTTTAAGATTGAACTCTACTTAGATGAATGTGAATGTATTGACCTTTGCCTCTGAATTATCACCCATCTCTTGATTCTTAAAATACAATAAATGAAATGAATTAATACATTATGGAAATTATGAATGCATGAACATATAAGAATGTGAACTTTGTAGGTGCATGAATGAATTTACAAGTTTCCATGGGATATATATAAATGTGATGCCAAGAAAAAAAAACTCTTTCGTAATATAACAAATTGGTAAAAGTAAAATCTATCATAATAACACAACATACAATTAATAATATAAAGAAACTCAAATCATAACAATAAAGGTTTAAAAGCATTCCCCCATGTGTATCTAATTTGGTATCCTCTAGAACCGAGTATGGCTTTGACTAGGTGAGTCTCCTATAGCTCATTATATGAGGATTGGGTTAGACATCTAAATAGGTTCTCGAATTGTTCCCCGAGTTCAAAAAGAACTATGAGATACCCTAATCCTTACCCATCGCGGGTTTATGTCAAAAACGGTTCAATTCAAGTGGTAGTATCTTCCATGTCCATAACAAGGATAACACCTTGGGCATGTGTAAGAATTTACACCGATAGGCTTTTCATTGGCCCAAACAGAGGCTAACACCTCAGAAGGCAGAGCTACTTCTCTCTCTCCTAAAATATTAGGTACCTATGCCCCTTTCATATATGTGGAAAAAAATCTAATGCATATGCATCTGCACAAAGTGTGCAGGGGAACAACTTACCTTTTATGACTTAACATTTTCAAAAATAGTAAAAACCCTATCCTAAGTTCCCCTAAAAAATAATGTTGCAAAGGAAACAAAAGGGTTAGTGAAAAACATGAAGAATATATACTGAAAAATACAATAATTTTTTTTTTTGAAAATATCAAGAATTATAATTAAATATTGGTTGAAATCAAATTAATCAAAATTTAGTTAACATTAATTTTAGGCCTGACTCTCTAGTTGTCTCTAGTGGAGTCACCAAGCTGTCGTAATATAGCTCGGATACGAATCCTAACTAGCCGGACTTAAAATGGAGAATGTATCCATTGTTTCTATATAAATATCTGTATATAATTATTTCCTTTTATTTCTAAGGGCCTATATCATGATTATTATACTTTATTTTTCATACCTAGGGACTGAGTTGTTGAGATGATCACTCACCCAACTTCTTTGAATAGTTATTATGAAATGACCATTTTTTTTAGAGTCACCACTAATCTGCTTTGGCCAGGTGAGATTGGACACCTACAAGAGTTTATATTTTAAAGATTACAAAACCTATAAAAACAAACTCTGAGGTCTACGCTTATACTAGAGATCGCTTGAAAGGGTCCAAGAGTTGGTTACAATCACAAGTAAGGATCGACCTTCTCATGATGCCCAACAATCGGTACCTTATTGATCATGTGTTAAAATAAATTTGATTTTTATTCGATTTTAATATTCGATATTTAATTATAGTTCTCGTAATATTTTATTAAAGATATTTATTATTCTGAGAAAGTCGGGTTTTATTACATTTTGAAATCACAAAATTATTCGTACCTTCCTGAGGAACCAAGTGGACACAAATTCTCTATTGTATCCCGTTGGAGAACCATGTGAAATACGAAAGGTTTTGTTTTTTCTTTTTTAAAATAAAAAAAATCTTGACTTTCTATTTGAAAAAGGTATCTTCTATTAAAATAATTCGTAAAATTCCTCACATACTCTGGTAAGAATCCTACGTATTAATTTAATTAGGAGACATTACCTTATTTATAAAAATAATTTTATTATTAAAAATACGAACTTTATGACCTAGAAATGACCTAATATGATGAACCTATTCTTAATGTGCACTTTTGATATGAAAGGATCTTAGTAATCACATAGGACTTGGTTCTAAAATAAAATTACTAAAATGCCCTTAGGGTATACCTTCGACATAAAAATATCATAGTAACCCTAAATGACATGAAAATAATTATAAAAGGTTGAACCTATCCTAAATGCACATCTTTAGGATAAACCACCCCGATGACTACCTAAGACTCGGTTCTAGTGAAATTACCAAGATGCCCTTAAGGTATATCATCGACGTGAAAGTATTCTTGGTAATCCTAAAAGACATGAAAATGATTATGGAAGGTTGAACCTATCGTAAATGCACATATTTGGCATAAAAGCATCCTGATCACTACCTAGGACTCGATTTTAGCAAAATTATCAAAATGCCCTTAAGGTATACCTTCGACATGAAAGTATCTTGGTAACCCTAGTGGACCTTAAAATGACCTTAGAAGGCTAAACCAATCCTAAAATATTCACCTTTGGCGTAAAAGCATCCCAATGAGCAAAATTACCAAAATGCCTCTAAGGTATACCTTCGACATGAAAGTATCTTAGTAACCCTAATGGACCTTAAATGAACTTGGAAAACTAATCCAATCCTAAATATTCACCTTTGGCATAAAAGCATCCCAATGAGAACAATTACCAAAATGCCCCTGGGGTTATACCTACGGCATGAAAGTATCTCGGTAACCCTAATGGACCTTAAAATGACCTTAGACTAAACTAATCCTAAGATATTTACCTTTAGCGTAAAAGCATCCTAGTAAGCAAAAATTCCAAAATACCTTAGAGTACACCATCGACATGAAAGGATCTCAGTAACCCTAATGAACACTAAAATGATGAAAAATGGATGAATTTACCGTAAATGTGGAAACTAAGTTCAAAATTTGGCTTAAAAAGCAAAAATTGCAATTAAACCTTTAATTTTTTTTAAATTTCATTTCGGACCCGATAGAAAACTGAGAGAATACAAAAAGTTTTGAAAGTTTTCATACCTTTACGGAAGGCCATAGGAATAATTGAAATTTTTAAAAATGACAGAATGACCATTTTGCCCCTAAATACCAAACTTTGCAATTTAGCCCCTACACTTTTCTAAATTGTCGTTTTAGTCCCCACATAATAAAATAACCTAAAAATCATAAAAATCATATGAAATTATGTATGAAAATACAGCCAATATATCAACAAGCATTCAGCCAAACACCTTGGCCTAAAAAACATTTCTCTACAATTTACAAAATAACCCCTAAACTTTATAAAATTACATTTTGACCTTTACATAGAAAAAACATAATAAATCATCACAAAATATGACTAATCATGAAAAAAATCAGCACGTAAATCATGGAAATCATTCTTATGAAGGTTCAATCAAACACCATTGACCATAAATAAAAATTTTCTATTTTTGCAAACTAGTCTTTAAACTTTACAAAATTATATTTTGACCCCTACGTGAAAAAAATCATCAAACCAGCCAAGAATTAACCCAAAAATCATGAAAAAAAATTACATAAAGGTTCGGCCAAGCACTTTTGGCCATAAAACACGATTTTTGAATATTTTACAATTTAGCCCTTATATTTTTTAAAATGCAAAATGGCCTCTAAAATGTTAAAATCACCTAAAACATGTTCCAAAACACACAAAATCAGCTTTCTAACAACCTATGAAGCTCTTGACTAAACCAAAAATGGCATAAAAAAGTTCACGTATTTTATGATTTAATCCCTAAAATTTCTATTATTTACAAGATAGGCTAAAAAACATGAAATCAAGACAACAATAAGCACAAAATCATCATTGCCAATTCATTTCAAATTTAGCCATGGTAAGAAATAAATATGCATCAATGTTTTGTAACACAAAATTATGAAAATAGACATGAATAAATATCAAGTTTAAATACAAAAATAAAATGACAAAAAATGAATATATAAATATGTAGATCAACATATTAACATGAAAATATTAAGAATAACAATATAACCATAAACATATACATATACATTCAACAAAATTAATATCTCATAAAAAACAATAATGTTTCAAAACAAAATTAAATATATCAACAAATATATAAGAAATTGATCATTGTCAACATGTTAGCCTTTCAACATGGATAAAATCCATGAGCTTAACATGATTTTGACTCATATTAAAGAAAAAAATGATGGATGTAAGCAAAAATTGCAAAATTTCTAGATGAAATTACCTTGAAAAGCTTTTAAACTTAAAATTTCTTGAAAATTTCTATGAAAAATGGTTAAATTTGAATATGGAAAACTTTTTGTTTGAGAGAATTTTTCTATTTGATTTTTTCTAAGGTGGTGGACGGCCAGGACGGTGGTTTTTGAATCCCTTTTGCCGTGAGGTTCCATCCAAAATCCATAAGAATTATGTTTCATTTATTACATGTCATAATTTCTTTATTTTTTTATTTGATTTATTTAAGATATGATTTGATTTTTGACAAATTGATTGGATTTAAATTTATGACTCTTGTCTCCTTCTAATGTCATGCATGATATCATTGATTTCTCTAGATATTTTGAGTGATATTTGTATATAATATGTAAAATTATACCGTAAAAATTAACTATAAGAACTAAATTGCAAAAATTAAAAGCTAAGTGTTTACCACAAAATTTCATATGACCAATTTAGTTTAATCTAATGATAAAAATGATTTTTTATGTACAAGACAAAATAATAAAAATTGCAAACACGTAAAACTTTCTGAGAAAAACTTTTATCGAGAAAAATTTTTATATATGAAAAAAATGAAAAACTCATAAAATAAATTAAACTTTTACAAACCGATTTAGTAGGATTAAAAAATAATATTTAAATAATTTTAAAAATTTTAAACTCTAAAAAATCCTACTGAAGAAATTTACGGAGTAGAAACTTCATATTTTGGTAACAAGAAAAATTCTAAAACTCATAAAGTAGCTTGAATTTTTCAAAAATGATTTAATATAAATTATAAACCGAGAAAAATACTCCCAAAAATTTTACAGAGTAGAAAACTTTGTATTTTTGAAAACGGAAGAAATTATGGAAGAAAATGCAAAACTCTTAAAATAAAATAAATTTTTAAAAACTGATTTAATATGAATTAAAAAATAATATTTGAAGAATTTAAAAAATTATAAACTCAAAAAAATCTTAAAAAATATTACGGGTAGAAAACTCTATATCTCAGTAATAGAAAAAATTTTAAAACTCATAAAATAAATTGAATTTTTCAAAATTGATTTAATATGGATTAAATAATAATATTTAAAGAAATTTAAAAAATTAGAAACTTGAAAAAATCTCATTTAAAAATTTACAGAGTACAAAACCCATATCTCGATAATAATAAAAAATTATAAAACTTATAAAATAGATTGAATTTCTAAAATCTGATTTGATATGAATTAAATAATAATTCTTAAAGAATTTTTAAAAATTATAAACTGAGAAAGATCTTCCCAAAAAAATTACGAAGTGAAAAAACTTTGTATTTCAAAAATAAAAGAATTATAAAAGAAAAATACAAAACTGATAAAAATAAAAGGAATTTTCCTAAACTGATTTAATATGAATTAAATAATAATGTTTAAAAAATTTTAAAAATTATGAACTAAGAAAAATCTTCTCAAAAAAATTTACGGTATAGAAAACTCTGTATTTTGGAAACAGGAAAAAAACGTAAAACTTTTAAAATTAATTGAATTTTGAAAAAATTGATTTAATAGTAATTAAATGCAAATTTTTAAAGAATTTTGAAGTTTGAAAACTTGAGAAAATTCTATCATTAAATTTTATAGATAAAGGAAGCTCGTATTTTGAAATAGAGAAAATTTCAAAGTGTCCATTAAAATTTATATAAAATGAATTAAATAAAACCTCTTATCCAAAATGCTAATTTACAAAATGGTATAGATGAGAATCTAGAGCCATAAATAATTTTATCAGGAAAATTTCACGGGTATAAAACTTGCAATACTATGAAAAATTTAAAAATAGTCACAAAAATTGACAACCTAACTCCTTACGGTATAAAATGCCAATATGAATTTTTCCTTAAATATTTTTGATTTTTTGGAGTACATATTGGCATAAATACCATACAGCCATCGATATAATTATATGAAGGTCAACTTCCAAGTTTAATGAAAAATTCTCTAAAAATTCCTAAAAATGTAACTGCGATATCTTCGCAAAAGTAAATTCTCAAAATTTTGACCAAAAAAGATAAAAAAATATTTTTCTCTTAAACATGCATCATATATATCCAAAACTAGACATCAAAGTGTGATTCTTTTTCATCACGTGAACTTGTGGCCATTTAACTATGAATAAAAAGGTTTTGAGAATGTCTGATTCATCTAAAAAAGATCATTCCTAATGAGGGTTACCGTTAAGTCCTCAATCTCAGATATTCAGGATTATTAAATAAGAAAAAAGGAGACTAGACGAAATTAGGTGTTTACACATACAAATTTGCTCGATAAGGCTCTGGATACGTTCCCTACACTCCAATCAAGATTGGTCAAGCAAGATCCAATTATGGTGCAATTATTCAAAAGTTTTTGAAAATCTCTTAATCGGATCTCGTTAAACCTAAATGGCATGCTCTAATTCTTGTACCCTTGTAGTCAAAGCTTCATTCTCAATCCTTCCCTCTTGAAGAACTTTTACTCGAGCTACCAAGCTTTTGATTATTTTCTGGTAAATGAATGCAACTGCATGAGTCTTAGTGAGTTCTTCTATAATAGTCTTTGCTTAAGCCTTCGAAGCTTTTAAGTCATTGGCAAGAGAGATAAGCTTAGCTTTCCATATGGCTCAGGATTTGCAAGTTTTTTTATTTTTTTTTTTACCTTCTGAAATGCTATGTAATCTTTTTTCAAGTCCTAAAGATCTTTGTTGATGGCATTTCTTGTTTTGACAAGCTCATGTATCTGTCTTTCTCAAACTTGACACTCATGCTCCCATTAGTTCCTTTTTTCTTGCAACTAATGAATTTCTTTAGCAAAAGTAGCTATTTTTTATGCAAACTTATGATTCAGGATCTCAATCTCGATGGAGAAATGCTTTCCCATAATCCATTAAGAGGCACCTAATGAAATGGTTTACATTTGTAGAGAATCGGGCATGGAATAATCCATAGAACTATCCAAGTTACTTTATTGGTATTCTATCTTAGAACTTTGCAATCCATTGATCATTAGTGGTATCTTGTGGCCACTCTTTTTCTAAGATCCTGGTGAAGAAACTAAAATTCAGCATGTACAATTGTAGGGATCTCTTTCTTCAAAAATGATTGAGGAGCCATACATAAAACATTGATGAGTATTCGATGAAGCATGCTTTGCCTTTCTTTTCTCCCAAAATTTAAAGACCTAATAGTCTCTGCTAAGATGGCAAGAGCAAGATTAATATCGTAACTTAGTTTTGAGCAAATATCTATTGTAGCAACCTCTATGTGTCCCAAAGATCTTGGAAAAATGGTCAAACCATTAATTACCAACGCAAAGCATCGCAAATCTCTTTTTTGTCTAAGTACTCATAACAGACCTCAAACTATCCCATGTCATACATGCATTATTCCCTGATTTCACTATATGTAAGTCCACCCAGTGTTTTCCAACTCTGAGCATACTAGCTAACTTTTTCCTAAAGGGTATAGGTTTTGCCAACTTAGAGTAAATTTTGTCAAATTAGGCCCTTCAGATGTTAAGCATGGTTGCATACTCCTCTACAGTAGGGACTAAATCATGCCCGTTGAAAGTGAAACATCTATATGCGATGTTCCAAAATTGTATCATGGCACGTACTAATCCAAAGTTGACTTTGACTTAGACTAAAGAGTAATAACCCTATAATCTTCTATAAAGATTATCTTATCAATCCCATCCCAACAATTCCACACATCTCTTAACTTTTAAAGGTTAAACTACCTGAAAATCATTTTAGCCCATTCTGAGATCTCTGAGATATATCTAGCTTAGAGGCTATCCTTGTTCTCTCTCTCACTCTCTCTTTTTCTATCTCTTCTTTTTTTGACTTGGTCTTAATTGTCTCAAAATCTTTGAACCTTTCAACTAATGATTATGCCATGGCAAGATACTTGTTCATGGATGTTACCCTTAGAATCAACTATCCTGAGATAATATGGAATGATATGATGCATATAGCAAAGACAACAACAAAAGAAACACTAAGTTAGTAATGTATTAAAGATAAAAAATAAATCACAGAATAAAAATGCCTAGTGGCATCCTGATGCCTCAAGGTGAGCATGGAAAAATACATGGCCATAGACATTTTGCCTATCAAACTTAGACATGCGGATAGTATACCGGCATGCCTGGGATATAAGTGTCCCATTAGGATGAAAATTAATGCTCAAAATAGTGACAATCCATTCATCATCACACAATTACAAGCTAATGTCAAGCCATCGATCAAATAGTATGGTGACTTATTCAAGTGTTTGCTCTTATTGAGAGAGCATGAGGCCTTTAAGGATGTAGGTACTCATTTATCATCATCTAATGATTTACAGACTCTAAGCCATTGGTTGGCAACATAATGATATATCTGAGTAATTTTGACTCCCTGGGAAGTGATACCAACTTGAAAGGGATGTTAAGCGACAACATTCAAATATCATCGCTTGTGAAAGAAAAAAAGGCATTAGTCATCGGTCAGACAGCATAACATGCCCTAATAGTATTATTTCAAGGATGTCATAATTCGGGTTGGGAGAAAAAGCATTGTGATGATATACGTTCATCATCATTTATGCAATAAAGAAATGATAAAAAATGGTAATAGGTAAGAATTGTTTCCTCAAGTGTTTTATATTCCAGGTTGATCTGGCAGCACTTTAGTATGGCTTGACATGGTTGGCTTTTATGGCTGACTCTACGGGGTTAAGTTGACTCTAAAAGGCTCTCTACTCATTCCTCTATCTTGTAAGGACACTCAAGGCACCCTTGCATTTCATGCATATTTAGTATGTTTTATGTGATAAAGATGTTGTCTTTTTATTGTGCCAGCACATGTTCTTTTCCAGATGCCATGTTTACATACTTTACATATTAAAATATCTTGCTGATGTCTTTTTTTGATAAGTGTTTGCTGCAAAAGCTATTTTTCTAAAACATCCATAGGTTAAATATATGTTACTTCTAATAAATGGAAATAAAAAGCATTTAATGTTTTGATTAAGTTGGTCCTCCAATCTTAGGGATAAATCAAGCTTTCCATGTCTGGATTCTTGGTTTCAGAATAAAATAGCTTTCCTATTGGTTTGAAGGTGTGCATGCCTTGATCTTAAGTTTAATACTCTTATTTGTGGCATGGTCAATGGGTTATTTTATAGTACCAAACTACTTCGAGATTATGTAAATGAGCTTGTGAAGTCCATATCACCCAGTCCTTTCTATCAAAGATGTTCGGATATCCATGGCTTAAGTTTAGTCCTAAGAAACCCAAAAAAAAAATGAAAAAACTCCCTTGTTTTTGCCATGGTAACACTATAATCACACTTGAAAATTCATTTTCAAACCCTAAACCAGATTTTATGAATTTTTTTGATATTTTTCCTTGAAAAGATATCAAATTACCTTTCCAACTTTGTTTTGTTTGTCCTCAGATCCTTCCAGATTAGGCAGTTACAATTTTTCAAACTTTTTTCTATTTGGAACCCTTGGAATTAGCATTTTACATTTTGTTTGGCATTTTGTCTCACCAGATGATTTTTTTGAATTTTAAAAATATTTTTCTTAAAAAGTTCATCAAATTCCTTTTTCAAAAAGGTATTCTGATTTTGTGACTCTGTTTGAATCATAAATGATCTTTCAAAATTTGCCATACCCTTTCCCTTACTTGTGCTATCAGTGTTGAAACAAAATTAAATTCAAAAATTAGTTCCACTCAGAAAATTTTTTTTGAAGATTTTTGGAATATTTATATTAACCTTTATCTAGTCATTTTTTCAATGGTTTCTCACCTAACATTTGGAATCTCTGAATTTATCTGAAATAAAGTGAAAAAGATGGATAGTGCGAGTAATTTACTCGAGCCACTTTTTCAAGGCATTCGAATGCCTTGAAATGTATCCAATTGATCCTTATGGAATCAAGTGTCATAAAAAGGGTCTTACGAGGCTCGGATTAAGGCTAAACAAAAATTTACTTCATCTTTTGTTAGAATTATCAGTTTTAATTTTTTTAAATACCTATTTTCCATAAAGAATATTCTGTGTTTAAAAAGATTTGCTAAAATGTCTCATCTTTGGGGATACTCCAACCTTGTTTCATGAAGAGACACTCTAAACCCATTTTTCCAAATACAACATAAAATTTCTCATCTTCAGGGACACTCCAACCTCTTTTTTGAGTGGATACTCCAACCTTATTTTTTTCCAACTCCATCACTAAGTTTATCATCTTTGAGAATACTCCAACCCCACTTTTCGATGGAATACTCTAGTCTTGCTTTACAAATTTCACTAAATATCCAAATTTTCTCTCTCTCAAACTTCCTCAAGCCTTTTAATTGAAACCTTTCTTTTCACACCTCAGTTGACCATCGAGTCCAACTGCATCGCAAAATTGTCATCTTGGTTATTCCTCAATAATCGAAGGCAATTCGAGATACATTCTGACCATTCCTCCTTTTTGTAATGCTTTTGTGTTATTAATTTTATGTGAAATTATTATATTCTTTTTTGTTTTACTAACAAGTTTCCCTTTTGTGGTGTCCATTGTGCATCACATTTCCAAATTGTTTTTTGAAAAATGAAAGGCAATATTTCATGTTGGCATCTTTCTAGTGCTTGACGTGGAATATCCAAGTTTCAAAATTAAATCTGGAGATCATTTTTATCAATATCCTTATGTTCCCTGTCTTTGAGGGTCGTAAGTGATTTAAACTTTTCATTAAAATCCAGATTTACAATGTTTATACAAAATTCATGCATAAAAGGGTATTATATCAAAATAATGACAAGGTAAAACCAAAAAAACTGAAGCCAACATAAGACATGGCTAGTCATTATCGATTTCAGGCATAATGGGGTCTTAATCCTTCCCTATGCATAACTAACTCTCGAGCCCAACTAATGAATCCCTAGACTTGTAGGCCTTGAAATCGATATTTTGAGTTTCATAACTCAGAATATCATTCTCAATAGGCATTCAATCATGCCTAGTGTCGCAACGTGGCCCAAACACGAATCTTGATTAGCTTGACTTAAAGTGGCAAATATACCCCTTATTCTTATATATATATATATATATATCTATATATCATTATTTTTTATTATTTTTAAGGGCTCAAATCATTATTAATATTATTTTTTATTTTTCATGTCTGTTAGATTTAAAGGTGAGATTGAACCAAGATGGGGTGAATTGGTTCTATAAAAACTTTGTAAATTTGAAGTAAATTAAAAATTAAAGATAAGATAAGGAAGAGAAAAACCGACAATGGATGTATACAGGTTCAGTCCTTTAACTTGGCACCTACGTCCTCTCTTCTTGGTACTTTCTTACCAAGGTGATTTCCATAATTTACTAAGGAAATTGTTACCTTTAAGGCTAAGGTATAACCTTACACAACTATCTTTTAAGGCTTAGATAGAACCTTTCAATTACTTTGAGAATTATACCCTAAACTCTCAACTATTTTCACTCATTTTCACACAACCCCTTTTGTGAAATGAAAGAAGTGTTTTGCAAACAAATTGAACCTCTAGTAGAAAGGTGTTTGCTGGAATTTAAGTACAAGATGAATGAGATACAAATAGACTTGAAGAGTATGAATTGATACAAGTGGAAAATAATGAATTTGATGATTTTAAGCTTTTATTGTTCAATGATTCAATGAAATCTGTATCTCTGCCTCTTCAGCTATTTGAAACCTCCATTTATAGCTGCAAATTGTTTCATAGACGTTGGGCATTTAATGTAGTGGTTGGAGAGCCGTTGTAGCCTTTATAAATGCTTATTTTCATTCAATCCCACGCTATAGTATCGATACAATACCAATAGTATCGATACACAATTCAAAAAGGTGACCGTTATAATTTGTTGTATCGATACTGGGGCCTGAGTATCGATACTAAGCAAGCTATATCGATACAGATACCTTTCTATCGATACATATGAGGGTTTCAGCCAAACCTAGGCTACTGCCAAACCTTGTATCGATACTCATGGAGTGAGTATCGATACTAAGTAGCCTGTATCAGTACATACACACTTGTATCGATACATTTAAGGGTTTCATACAAACCTTGGCTACTGCCAAGCCTTGTATCGATACTCATGGAGTGAGTATTGATACTAAGTAGATCGATACATACATACTTGTATCGATACATTTAAGGGGTTTTATTCATATTATCAATATACTTGTTCCTTGTATCGATACTAACCTTCAAAACTGTTTGTGAAATGATTTTTGTTAACTTAAACACATCTCAAGAATTGTTGTAAGTATAAATATGTAATTTTTGACAAACTACAAACTTAGTATTTTTAAAGATGCTTTTCAATTTAAACATAGGTGCCAAGTTGAGTATTAATTTAACTTAAGTTGTTTGTTATATCAAAACTAAAATCAAGGTTAACAATCTCCCCCTTTTTGATATAACAAAACTTAAGATAAATTTGCTTCTGTTTGAGTTTAACGAAAAAAATTACTCCCCCTCAATAAATTGCCCAAGATTAGAAATTAAGCTTAAGAAATCAAGTTTATGTTTAACATGTAATTTGGGTTCCAACATATGCATAATCAATTCAAGGAAAGTAACAAATTTTAAATTTAAGGTCTTTCTCCCCCTTTTTGTTATATCAAAATAGAATTCAAGGATAAATAGGCATAAGCAAGCATAAATAGGATTAATGAAGCGAGCAAAAGATGTTCAAGACAATGCAAAACATAGAGTAGCATAGAAACCTAAAATCATAAAGGCCGATAAGTAAAGAGAAATCCTAACGATCTTAAAATGATAACCTAAAGACATAAAGTTTGGCAATTTTAAGTAATGTGTCTAAGTTGACTAGACGTTATTAGTTAGAGGATCCTCGGCGGGTGGAGGAGTAAGTGGAGACGCACGAGGAAAGGCAGCAGAGAAAGCATGGAATTGCTCCGTTAGAGCTTGGTGACTTTGTCAAAAGTAGAGAGATGAGCGTCGATGGTGTCGAATTGTCCCTCCCATGCATAAAAACGGCCCATAATAGATGTGAACATCTATGGGCATGGGAGCCAGAGGTGGAAGAGGCTCATCATGCTCCATTTCATCATGATCATCGGGAGTGGGAGCATTCAGTTGCTTAAGTGGTGGCTATCGATGAGCCTTTGGAACAAAGTCGCCACCTTGAATTTCATATTCGGGAAGTCCCATAGATTTGCGACCAATATAGCGATATGTGGTTACCAGACATAATTTTGAGGTCGCATGGAAGATCGAGACCTTGAGTGTTGAAGTAGTAACTTAAGGCCATGCCATAGAGAAAACTATGACAACCATGTATGCATAGAACAAGGTTCGCAATATGAAACAGGCTAAATTTGGATGAGTGCAGGATTGAATCATATGCAGCCACCAATAATCCACGTCGCTAATCAAAGTATGTTTGGTTTCGTATGGACGGAGCATATATGAATGATAAGATAGAGTAAGCGATCGACCGGAGAAAGGAGCATGTCTTTATTGTGGGGGGTGTGTAATGCGGTGAGAGCCGAGCTTTCATGGATGACACCTTTATTCGAAAAACCAAAGGCAGAAGCAAGAGAAGCCATGTTGACTAGGAGATCTTAACCCAAAAAATAGGATCAAATAGCAATGACATTATTATGGTCATCAATAATGAGAGAGGCATTGCTAAAGAAGGCACGGACAAGATTTTCACGTACTGGAACATTTAAGGAAAGGGTTTTGGTCCATTTGAAAGTTTCAATGGTCTGAAGGTAGGGATAGTTAATGGATTGGAGAAAAGGAAAGTCGATGACACGACATTGTTGGATGGGCATCCAGGCATAAATGGTGGTGAAACACTCTCAAGACCGTGTATCGCGAAAGCACAAGTTAAAGAAGGACTGATTTTGGGCTAGAAGTGGTTGACGAGCCAAAGAGGTAGAGGCATGGGTGACAGGACCTTGACGGCATGCTAATTGTTTGGTTTTGGGAGCCATGGGTGTGTTTGAGAACTTTTGTCGAACAGGTGGTGAAAGAACAGGTTGACTGCGTAAAAGGCTATTTGAGGAGTTTTGTCAAATAGGTGATGGGCGCTAAAATTGGTTTGCAATTGGTGTGATGTAAGGAGTAGATCTATAATCAATCGCATAAACAATGGTGGGGAACAGTTTAAGAATAAAAAAGAGTTGATTTTTTGAAAAATTTTTTGACAAAAGTGATAAATTTAGAGAGAAAAGTGGTGAGGGTTAGGGTGATGGGAAATGTCAAAAACTTGATGTTTGAATGGTAATGAGTGATTTCGAAATGGTTTTGGGTAAGTGGGATAAGAGAATTTGGTCAATGGATTAATCGATTTTGAAAAAAAAATAAGGATGATCAGTTTTGAAAATTGGAGGATGGAGTGAGAGAGGGATGGTATTATAAACAGCAATTTCAAATGAGAGAATTTTGCCGAGGGGTTCTAAATGAATAATGAGTATCCATACAAAAGAAGCAGTATCGGTACAAAGAACATTTCTGGGTTCTATATCGATACAAGGAACTGGCTCTTAAGACTTAGATCAAATTGCTGTTGTATCGATATACACTGAGAAGTATCGATATAGAAGGGTAGGTATCGATACAAAGAACAAATCTAGGTTTGTATCGATACAATGGAAACAAGTCTCGATTCATGGAAGAAGAATGTACAAGAATCGAAATAGATGGCCTAATATGGGGTCATTTTTAATAAAATGACATCAAATTAGATGTATTTTTGATCCAATTATCCGTTTAAAACATTTGAAAAATATAACTTGGACCAAAATCAAGATCATTTAAAGCTTAATCAAGATTTAACAAAATTATCCAATAAAGTCATGACAATTGAGCATTATCAAGCAAGCAAGTGTTTAAAACTAGTTTTATCAAACTAAGCATTATGCAAACAATAGTGAGGCACATAATTGGATCAAATTATGAATTTTAGGGTGTATTCATTAATCCAATCTCTCTTCTAATTGTGCAAAATCTATCCTTGTCAAATGGTTTAGTGAAAATATCTGCTAATTAATGCAGGGCATCAACAAACTCAAGCACTATATCACCTTTTTGCATATGATCTCTAATGAAATGATGTCTAATTTCTATGTGCTTCGTTCTAGTGTGTTGGATTGGATTTTTGGTGAGACAAATGGCCCTAGTATTGTCACATTTATTTGGAATATGATCCATGGTAATGGCAAAATCCTCCATTTGTTGTTTTATTTGTAAAATTTGGGCACAACAACTACCCGTGGATATGTATTCTGCTTCCGTCGTCGATAAAGCAACACTACTTTGTTTCTTGGAAAACCATAATATGAGCATATTTCCAAGAAATTGACATGTTCTGGAAGTGCTTTTCCTATCAAGTTTACATCCACCAAAATCCACATCGGAGTAAGCATGTAAGACAAGGGATGATTCTTTAGGATACCATAGGCCTAGATTTAGAGTATCTCTAAGATATCTAAAGATTCTTTTTATGAAAATTAGATGAGACTCTCATCGTGATGATTGGTATCTAGCACATAGGCATACACTAAACATTATGTCCAGTCTACTCGTGGCATACACTGAACATTATGTCCGATCTCTTTGTGGTAAGATATAGCAATGAACCTATCATAGACCTATAAAGTTTAGAGTCAATGATTTTACCTCTTTCATCTTTTTTAAGTTTTGTTGAGGTACTCATAGGTGGGGAATAAGGCTTTGCTTCATCCATTTTAAACCTTTTGAGTAATTCTTTGGTGTACTTTTCTTGATTGATAAAGATGCCATCTTTAGTTTGTTTAATTTGTAGCCCCAAGAAGAATATTAATTCTCCCATCATGCTCATCTTGAACTCACCTTGCATTAACTTAGAAAATTCTTGACAAAAAGATTCATTAGTAGCACCAAAAGTAATATCATGAACATAAACTTGAATCACTAAAATGTCCTTGTTTTTTTACTTTTATGAATAGAGTTTTGTCAACATTGCCTCTATTAAAACCTTTTTCAATTAAAAATTTTGAGAGTCTTTCATACCATGCCCTAGGTGATTGCTTTAGTCCATATAAACCTTTGGAAAGTTTAAAAACAAGATCGGGAAAATAAGGATTTTAAAAACTGAAAAGTTATTCATCATAAACTTCCTCATTAATGAAGCCATTTAAAAAAGCACTTTTGACATCCATTTGATATAACTTGAAATTATTGAAACATACAAAAGCTAGTAGTACTCTAATGGCCTCTAGTCTAGCTACGGGGGCATAAGTTTCATTAAAATCGATTCTTTCTTCTTGACTATATCCTTTGGCTACTAATCTAGCCTTATTCCTAACTATTATTCCATTCTCATCAAGTTTGCTCCGAAAAACCCATTTAGTACCTACAATGGGATAATCACTAGTTTTCTCAACTAAATTCCAAACTTTGCTTCTTTCAAATTGGTTTAATTCTTCTTGCATAGCCATGATCCAATTATCATCTTT
>JBBYHK010471519.1:0-11242 GCA_038382065.1 Adansonia grandidieri | reverse complement strand
TATATATATATATATATATGTACACATATATAAAAAGTCTTCATCTCTTAGAAATTTCAAGACTCTATATATATATATATCTCAGATTTTGAAAGTAATAATGGAGATTAAAGCAAGATGGGAAAGAGTTGCAATGGAATCCTGTCGCAAGGGAGATGGTGTATATTTCATTTATGTCGGGAATGTGGATTTGTCCAGGCAATGTTTTGAGATAGCCATCATCTCCCTGCGCCAGGATGCCTTGGTAATCTCTAATGTTGTTAGGGCTTCTTGGCCTCGCTTGCTTTATCTGCAGACCTGACAAGGTTGGTGCACTGTATCTGTCTGATCTTTTGTTTTGGTACGATGGAAGCCGCTGTTTGAGGACAGGGTTAGGAAGTGGTTGCATATACTGATATTCAAAATTTAGATTTGCTGAATAGTTCTTCTTAAAGGTATGATGCATAAATCAACTAAGTTAAGCTTCGAATTTATATTCATATAATTTTGTTGTTTTGATATAAAAGAAATCGCAAAATAAAGATAAAAAAATAATTACAAATGTTGAGATCTGAATCTCAGGTTTATTGAATGTTATCTTTTAAAGATATATACTATTTGATTTTTTATTTCAGTGCAAAAAATATCACAGCCTAAGGATAGGTGAAGTGATTGTAGAGGTTAAGATTCAAATCTCAGATTGTGCTGAATGCTCTCTCTCAGAGGTAGGTCTATGAATTAATTGAGTTAAAATTTGAATTAATAACTATATGATCTTTGATCTCCAACTAAGTTTTTGCATTCTTTTTTCAATATCTTGAGTCATATTTGAGAGCTGTGACTTGAATATTGTTGTTTAAAACATTCTTTTTCTTGGTGGGGGGAGGTGGGATTATTTTTATTCATATTTCATTATTTAGTCAATAATTCTCCTGATCAAATGCACAATATTATTTTTTTCTTTTTCTTAAAAAATTATGATTTCTGCATTCCTATATATGCCAAGATTATCTAGCTAGTTCCTCATAAACATCTTACATGAAAATCTTTTGGAATTAAAAGTTTTAATTTCTAAAAATTTATGCTTTTTCTTCTATAATTCACTAAAAATTTGGGATTTTGACTAATAGTTTTGCCATATTTCTTGAAAATTAATGTAATGCTAGATGTCAACCTATACATTAAGGTTCTCATTTCCCCATCTACCAAGTGTTTATATCCAAACTAATTAAGTTTTCAAAGGTCAAACCATCCAAGTCTAAAGAACAGATAGCTATTACTCATTATAAGATATTGTCTATTTTAAGAATTCGAATATTTGTTTCTACAGTTTTATCCTTTCTTCTTTAAGAAGAATTGTTTATAATGACTTTTGTTTTATAAAATCATAATTCAATCTTTGACTATTAGATATACGATTGTTTTCTAAAGGTTGTTAAAATTTTCTGTTCTTAAAACGTTATTATTAATTAAACTTTAATTATCCAAGAAGCTTTTTTTGGATAAGTATCATTTTATTTATCCAAGAAGTAGCTTAAGCTACTGCAACAATACTGCAACTAGTGAATTAACTAGTTATTTACACTAGAAAAATTATCAACAAAAATGGAGGAGTGCGTAGACCCCAAGCAAACCTGGAAGGCTTAAATGAAACTTCTACTTATAATAAATCTTACTATTTTAGTTTAAAGTGATATCTCTTTCAGCTCTTAAAAGTTTATCTATCTTGAAGGTCTTAAGTTTAAATTCTAAAACTAATAACGTGAAATTTATTCTATTGTATCACACACACACACACACATATATATATATATATATATATATATATATGAAAGGAAATATTGCAATGCTGCAAGGATATAGCGTTGACCTATAAAAAAATGAAACATTTTAAGTAAATAAAATTTTGTCTGAACTTAGAGTTTTACTTGATTGATTCATTTAATTATTATAAAAAAATTTTAATAAATTAAAATCTAAATTCAAATCTTAATATTTATAATTTATTTTGACTTTATGCTTAAATTATGATATACTTATCAGCCACATTTATTGCTGATAACATGGCCAATTGCCATGCATGTATATTCATTTAATTTCTTTTTCTCTTGAAACAGACAGCTTTTACCTACCCCAGCTACTCCCAAGATCGTCTTGCCATCATAATCCTTGTATTTATTCCGATCTCTCCAGTATTGAATCAATCAAGGAATATGATGTTCATTTAGTACATCAATCACTGTATTCAGAAGCATCAACATGGGTGAGTGGGAATAGATTTAGGTTAGGCCGCCTTGATTTAGGTCTTTGCTATTTAAGGTTCATTTTTTTTTTTTTTTTTATTGTGGATCATTTATGTTTGGATCATTTGGATATGTCATTCGAATTATTAATATCATGTTTATTGAATTTGGGCCATTAATTTCATGTTCAAACTATTTAGTTTGAAGGTAAAATTAATTTAATTCCAAGTCATTTTTAATTAGACTTTCAAATCATTTAAGTTAAATTATTTTAAAATTAAATTAATTCAGATTTAAATCATTTTAGTTTCAAATTAAACAGTTTAAATTGTTAACTTTTTTTATTAAATTAAATTAGATTGAACGAATTTTCCATGTTCAAATCTATTTTGACAACCGTACTAGTACCCTAGGGGGTACAATTTTTTGAATTAGCAATTTATAACTTTGAAGCTACTCTAATTAATAATTTATCAAAGTAGATATTATCTCCTTTTCAAAATAAATCCTATTTAATTTAATTAGTGTACATCTCACCTGTTTACAAAAATCATGCCTAGTTTTTGGTTCAAAATTCCCAAATTAAATATCTTGACTAAGAAAGTCATAATTACCAGAACTAAATTGGTGGAAAAGATAGATAATAAACCCAAATCTTTCATTTTCATTTTCCTGTTTACTTTAATGAAATGAACCATGTAGGAAATTTCTAGTTAATAGTGATAAATTTGAATTAGCAATACTTAATTATTTATACTTGTTAGTAAATTACTAGCAAGCTTCCTATATGGAGGAAATTAATGAAAAAGATGCTCAACTTTGTTGAATATTTGAGTACGGAACCTTTAAGGTTTTTCTCATCACTTTCTTCATAGATTTTTCATCGAAAAATTGCTTTGATTTTTGCTTTAGATCATTGAAATTACACCGGCCATTAAGCACTAAATTATTTTGTTAGAAAATTAACATTCTAGAAAGAAACAAAAGTCGCTAAGTCTTTTGCACTATAAATAGTAGTGCTAAGGAGAGTGCAAGAATGCAAGTGAAATTAGACGAGCAAAAACTAGAGATATAGGAGGAGTTGAAGGTCTCTTGTCGCAGGAGGGTTGACACTGGCTAACCCTTGTCTATTAGTATTTGGCTATTTAATAGAATGGTAAAATTCGATCCTTCTTACTGATTTTGCCTCAATCCGCTTTGAAGGAAAAGGTTTTTCTTTTTTTTCTTTCCCTTTTTAAATGAAGGTAGGATGTGAACCGAAACAATTTTGATAAATGAATGCTCCATTGCATCTCACCATTGCCATCCCTACTATTTAAGCCCCGCCAGTGTCACCCTTCAGCGACACGAAACCTTGCAACTTCTTTGCTAGATTTTCTTCTTTGCATCTGCTTCTTAACTTATTGAAGGAATGCAACAAATTAGTTATAAGTAATATTATTGAATATTCATAGTACTGCTGCATTTTTTATCTTTTATTTTGGAGAATGGAGATTCGAGTTCGTTGTTTGAATTTATGTATCTATCATTGAACTCAATGATCAAGTACAGCCTATAATATGCAGTATTACTTAGGTTATGTATGGATACCGTGCAATTAGGCACTTTTTAGTGTAATCACACCGTGCCATATTGGTTAAGTAACAAGAGTTACACGGTTGAGTCATTTTCGAAATTTTCATATTTTTCTTATAACTTTTCTTTACACAATAACTTTAAATCTTCAATATATTGATTTATATATATATATATATATATATATATATGGAGATCTAGTGCAAATGAAATGAAAATGATCTTTAGTTATATTTTTTTTTTTACAAAAGAGATTGCAGTCTGAGAATAAAAAATTGTTTTAGATTTTGAGATTTAAACTTTAAATTTATTGAATATTCATTAGTTACATAAATGAATTGAGTTAAACTCCAAATTCGAGCTTTATCTATGCATTGACTCGTGTGTAAACAAGTCATAAGTTGATATATTGAAGTTTTCAAGAAAATAAAATTTAATCACAAACCAACAAGGACACATTACTTTATGTTTACAGCTAATATATTCTATCTCTTCTTAGAGAAATTATTTGGTAGCCCCATCCAACCACATCAGCCATGGTCCTTTCTAATAATGTTATGGTACTTTAAGCATTTTTTACATATCATGTATGACTAGGCAAGAAAAAAAGTTACAGAATCTGATCACTAACCATAGCTGTAACCCTAAAATTGACAGCGGCTTTGATAGCTCCGTGTTAATAAATGCTACTTTGTACGCTGACATTCCCCTTTTGGGATATTTTCATTTTCTAAAATAGTTTTAAAAATCCGACGGCAGTAGCTTTGTCAAAGGAGACTCTGATGACGAAGAGCGCCAACAGAAAAAGCATGAGCTATTGCTTGATTCGATTCTTCTCATTTCCGGTTATTTTGGCGCCCAATTCGACCTCGTACGAATTTGTTTCGAATGGATCTGATCAAATGGTTATGATCCCAAAGCGTTAGTCAAGCATCGCAAACTTGCAACCCTCAAGCCTGGATCTGATCAAATGGGGTTTAGGTGGAATATGATGCCTTTTGAGATTACTGTAGACTGTAGAGATATTCTTCTTATTCCCTTGTCACTCTCTGATGCTGTCTCACATTCCATTCCTTTTTTTTCTTTAATCAGCTCATGTTGTTTTTCCACCATTATTCTTTTTGTTATTGGGACTAAATTTTTTTTGCCTAGTCAGATATAACATGTAAAAAAAATCTTACGTAAAATAATATTATTGGAAGGGATCATAAATTTTAATTTGTATTTTCTATGGTCAATAAGAATAATAAGTGAAATTTTGTATTAGGTATTGATTAAAATAATTAAATAAGTGAATCTTTTAGAAAGAAATCAAAAAATTTAAATTTTGTATTTACCAATATGTATCATCATAGTCCAGTACAAATTAATACGAATCGATACAAAAATCGAAATAATACTAATGTTAGTATCGTTTTGGATTTCTCCAACTCCAAAACCAATATGTATTTGCATGTGCGACAGATATAGGTATAATACCGACTATAATGATTGGAACTCGAAATTTATGGGATGTCATAACTACATAAACCAATTAATCTAAATTTAAATCTAAATTTATTAAATATCATGACTATATAAACTAACTAACCCAGATTAGAGATTGGACTTTAAACATATGAATTTTTCCTATATTAATGATACTTGAATCAAAGAAAAAAAAAATCAAATTAGGACAAGCAAGGCAAGAACAATATCAGAAAAGAAGACCAAGGGGACTTACTTGAATAGGTGAAGTTTTAAGACCGGCATCTACTTCATGCCCACATTTTTCTATAGTTTGATATGAGAGATCTTTGCCTCGTAGTTTCTGACATTCGGCTTACCATTTTTTTTTCTAAAACAGGAATTAATTTTCCACTAAAAAAAGTTATTGAAAGACAGAAATTTCCAAGAAATTAGAGTTACTTAATTTCCAAAAGTACCCTACAATTTTTTTTATCAATGGTTTTTGATAGGTTGTTAAAAATTTTTGACCCATTGAAAGAAAGTACTGAATTAAGCCACGTCAATATTTTACGATAAATTTTATTGAATTAAATTCATAAAATTAAATATAAAAAAAATCGAATTGTAAAATGGCATATGATCAATGTAAAAGAAGAAAAAAATCTTAGATTTCAAAGGGATAAAACGAGAAAGGTTAATATTTAACTCATAGTTTATCAATTAATAACCATAAATAATCTTAAATTTGTTCTAAGTTCTAACCTAGGCAACTTTGAAAGATACATGGGTATCTATATCTTAAAACAGATTTGCAAGATAAAGAATAAGAATTTTAGCCTACCCCATTAGAATTAGCTACCACTACTATGTATTAGTCAAATTCAAAAGGAAAAAAAATTGTTCTCATCTTCCATTCTTAGCCTAATAATGTATAATTAATCGGATAATTATTTGATATATTGATGGCATAATGAAAAAAATTAGATGAATAACTTTAGCGAAGTAACATGTGTTTTATTTACTTATTTTTTTAAATATACCCTTTGAGATACATGTCACTTCCTTAATCTTGCTTATAAATTTTTTTTTTCATTCCAATATATTCGGTGTATAAGATATTTATTCTAATTAAAATTCTTAAATAAAATGTATAGATTTGTGTGTTGAAGAATCTGAATTATAGCCCACCCCATAAGAAATTGGCATCCTAAATCATGGTAATTAACTTTTCCAAAGGATTAAATCATATGAGTGAATATTTCCCTACATCAGCTTCATTTTAAAGGCACCTTGAAATGCTCTTTTGGCTGCAAGATTTAACTTCACATTAATTTAAAAAAATTATTTATCATCAATTAAATTTTACAAATGTAACTCATAAAATGATATATATATTTCTTTATATTTTAAAAAAATAAAAGTGCATTAAAAAATATTTTAAAATTTAATAATTTTATTTGTAAAATAAAAAAAGCCTTAACTATTAATATATAAAAAAAGAAAATGTTCAATTAAAATCGAGCATGAAACACATATTATAAAGTATTATAAATAGCAAATTATCAAGCAATAGAAAAAGAAAGTAGGCGTCAAATCAATGTCGTCTGTCAGTTTAATTACAATTACATTGCAAAAATAACACTAAATACTAAATAAAATAGAAAATGGTGCAAGACCTGACGTGAATGATGGATCTAAACTTGAAAATCATCAATTTTCCCACCATAACCGACCATTTAATTGAGCATTGAAAAATTACGAAGCAATCATTCACTTATCTTCAAAAGTGATAATTGGTTTCAAAGTTGAATTATGGGTGAGGTGCAATGTTTCCAAATAAAAAAAAGTAATATCACCATCGGATTGATGATTAACATGCAAAACCAGAAAATAAAACGTCATTAGTTATCAATATATATATATATGTATTATATTATGAATTGATTTTTGTTACATTAGTAATTATGTTAATTTTATAACTGGGTTAAAAAAATATTAGGTATTTTATTTATTTTTTAAATTAATTTTTATTTTTTAAAACATATTTTAAAGAGTATATATTACTATACTAAACCTATTTAAGGAGCCAACGCTTAAGTTGATTAGGATAATTTCTTGTAAATTTATTCGTCAAAACTAGACTCAATTTATTTGAAAATTTATTTTATTATTTAAAATATATTAAAATAATAAAAAAATATTTTTATATTAATATTTATAATTAAAATTTAAATAAAAATTACTTTTTATTATTTACATAATAATTCAATTAAAAATGACTTAAATTAAAAAAAATGCATGCCTAAACTTATCCCATGTTAGTAAGATCATTCGGACAGAACCAACCTAAATTAAAAATATATATATATCCAAACTTGTCTAAATATTAGTTAAGCTTGTCAGGTCCGGCTAGAACAAGTCCATTTTATAGGCATGTAAATGCAATCGTAGGTTATCAAGTGGTGAAATGTAATTGGTTAGTTAATATCAAAAGTAGTAAATTTCCACACCAATTAATTAACATATGCTTACTTTTGGGTTTTGCCAACATTAGATAAACTCTTTGGTCTTTTGGACCCACAAATGCCGTCCAAAATTCTCTGCCAATCCCATGAAAATTAATTCATATGAAGATTTATTCTCTCTATGCATATTTCTCCACAAGGACACTCTTTAATTTTCAACCACAAAAACAAGAATAATTATCTCATATTACGTTATTCGTAAAATTTTTAAACTCTGTAAATAGATTAAAAAATTATCGTAAGACTCTTAAGATATTTTTTTAAAAAAATTAAAAAATTAATATGATGATAAAAAACATATATTTAGTAATATTTTATTCTTTGTTTTGTAGTATTTAAAATTACTATCATCGGTGTGTAAAATGATAATTATAAAATAAACCCCATTGCAAGTAAATTTTATAGATAGTGTAATTAAGACATGAGATTCCCAAAATAAAATATAATGCGAGATCCGAAAAAAATTCGTAAATAGTACTAGAATTTGATGTATGTATACACTGGTAATAAATTACATGATGTTATCTCATTAAAAAGCAAACATAAAATTTGAAAAATCCTTACAAATAAGTGTTTATATTGGATATATTGACAATGTATAAATATCTATATGCTGTCAACAATGAAATAATGTTAACTTATTAAAAGTTTTGAAAAATAAATACAAATAACTTTACTTTAATGAAATAACATTATATAATTAATTGATAGTGTAACTATGTATATACTATTAGTGCATCAAATATAAATCATAAAGATAAATATGATAATTTTCTTTATTAATAAATGACATTATATGATGCACGGATAAATAGTATTATATGATGATGATCTCCCTATATATACTTGATTGTGTTGCCCAATTTTGAGGGTAGCTGAAATGGGGATGAGCTGATCATTTGCTAAGGGAGTGAAAAGAGGAAGAAAAATGAGGTTAGGCGGGGCTCCTGTCGCAGGGGAGATGGCGCATCCATGTTTGCATATGCCTAAGCGTCTAAGCCGTAGCAATAGCATGTATGCATGCGCCATCCCTCCCTCGGCAGGACTCCATTAATCTCTAGCCAAAACCAGAGAAATTAATGATCATCCCGCTTCAGCTATTCCATCGTGTAAACACCAATTATTCATGTTCATGAAGTTGGAAAGATATTATGTTTTTCTTATTATAATTTTTAGTTTATATTTGATACATGAAGTAACATCATCTGATTGACTGATCATGTATAGATATAGATATATATATATATATACTGCTAGTATATCAAATATAAGCTCTTTTTATCTTGGGTTTGATTGGCAAATTCTTGTTTCTCAAAATCCTGGCTATTGGCAAGGTTTTACTAGCTTCAATATCATCTTTTGATATAGGTAAATCATATAACGTCTTGTCAATATGGTTTAATCTAATGATTTATGTAGTTATTTTTAAAAGATGATATTTTGTAAGTTTATGATTCGAATTTCAACATTCATATCTCTTTCTTACTTCTCTACCTACGACTCATTTCTCAAGTTACGACCTCCATTGTAAAAAAAAAAAAAAAATTCTATATGAAGTTGTATGATGGAAGGCAACTTTTTTTCATCCGTAAAGATTGATCTCTTTCATCTATGATTTTCAATTTAAAATCTGATCAAGTTAAAATCTCAAATCCTAACCGTTGAGATGGACTCTTAATTAAAGACAATGAGGTCATCTCATGTTTGTTGAATAAGATGATGGATATAAGATAGGATGATATAAGATTATGGAAAGGATTGGATTAATGTAATCCTGTATTACGTTTGCTGAGTGCAATGATTGTCAAGAAGTATCCTTCTTTAAAGTAAATATAACTTAAATTTATAATTTTTTGCTAAGAATATATATATATATAAATTTTTTTAACATAAAATATAAAATATATTTTCTAATAATTTTTCAATACTTAAGAGTTCTATTTATTTTAAGTGTAATTTTAGGGGCAACATAAGTAAATTACAGCGTTTATTATCTAATTCCAATGATAAGAAATTACTTATAAATAAAGTGTAAATAAATTATTTCTCAGAATAAGTGTATGATATAAAATGTTATCCATATCAATGGGTATATTGGTGTTATTACATCTCCTCAAGTCAATATATATATATATATATATATTTTGTGCTGTCAATAATTTTTTTATATCACTAAAAACTATTACATGGACCCCTGGGCCTCCACGACATTTATATGTCACCTCTACGTTTCATTTATTTGGAAATTTTCAATGTTTTTTGATTGATTGCCACCTAATTATATACGGGAAACGATCGTATATGGTTAATAAAATTGTTAGATTTAAAAAGTGAAATTAATAAAGTGACATATAATTTAAAATATATTAAAAAAATTATAAATAATTTAACAAAAAAAATGAAATTTGTTTAGTCAATCACTTGCAAATTAACTAATCTTAAGTAAAAACTTAAATTAATTATAGGTTTCATTATTTAAAAACAACAATAAGTTTCAAACCCCCGTTGAACATTGAGTCTTGTTGGTTGTTAAACAAATTGAACAAAATATGAGAGAACCGACATTGAGAATAAAAAGAACTAATGAGCAGAAGCGACTCTCTATTGTCTTCGTTTCATTGAATTAGTCAAGATATATGACAAAAAGTGCACCAAATATCACCGACTTCATGACATCATGATCTTGTCCAAGCTTACGTGAAATCTGATGACATAACATGTACAAAACTGATCCAACTAATTTAATATTTTTTAGCTCAATCTGGTCTTTTGTAAAGGCTGTGTGAAGGTATCTGTAAGATGTTCTGAACTGCGAAGAACCTGGATAATTTCATTTCTTTGTTGCTTGATATTAAATTCCAGAGAAAACTAGATTATTTGCAATTGTAACAGTAGACTGATTATCACATTTAATCTATGTTGCTTCTTCCTGAACCAGACTTAAATCATATAAAAGTTTTCCTCGCCAAATGGCTTGGTTCACAATAGTAGCAGCAGCAACACACTTTGCTTTTGCTCTGGATAAGAGGTGGCAATTGGGCGGGTTCGAGCGGGTTTGGGATAGATTGTTTTTTGTTTGAATTTTTTTAGATTCGGGTCTATTCAGATTCGAGTTATTTCAGGCTCAGACCAATTCAAGTTTGGGCCAATTCGGGTTCGGGCCAATTTGGGTTTGAGTATATTTTACATTATTTTTTTATTTTATGTTAAATGTAATCACGTTTACGTAATTTTAAATTCTAAGCATAAGTATGAATTTGGCTTCGTTTGGCACGAAAAAATCTTAGTTCGTTTTTATGAGCCTATCTATAGCCCGAAAAATTTTTGAATTCTAAGTTGAGGGTTGAATTTGTCCTGGTCGACCCATTTATAAACAAATCATTGCTCATAATATTAAAAAGTTATTTTTATATTAATATTTACATATTTTATAATTAATTTAAATAAAATATATTATTTTATTTTAAAAAA
>JBBYHK010471488.1:0-20034 GCA_038382065.1 Adansonia grandidieri | reverse complement strand
CAACAAGTAATATAGTGATAAAGTAGAGTGTCGATCCCACAAGGAATTGATACTAAATTTGTTAAGTACTAAAATTAAAATTAATCTTATTCAAACAAACGATTAAAAATTATAACTAATAATAATAATAAAGCAAATAATAAATAATAGAAGCATAGGATTATAATTTCTCTCAACACTTTATTTGAATAAAACCCTATTCTCTTAACTTGATTAATAATATTGAGTTGTTAACCTAGAGTTCTAATTTATTTATAAGTATCTTGTGATGGTCTTATAAAAATATCTCTCTTACTCAATTTACTATATTTCTATACAAATTGAATTAAAAGAAACTCATTAAGCCTAGACTCTAATTTGGTAACATATGGCGTGCTCGTATATTCCTATCTAACATGCAAAGCAATTCATCCTAATAAATGAATATGGAACTTATGTCATTCAATCCAGTTCTAAACACAAAATTCCCTTTTCCAAGTTTATTAAGGTTACTAAATCAATCTAATTGGTGATCAAGCAATTAGAATCATTAAGAACAAGATTGAACAAACAACTCAAATATCATTAAATGAAGAAAATAAAATAAAATAATTCAAATTACATATTGAATTCCATTGCAACCCTAGAAAAATAAATCTTAGTTCATAATAAATATATAAAATATAAAACCAAGGGGCTTCACCATCATAAATAATACAAGAAAGATAAAAAGAGTAAAGAGAAAGAGAAAACCAAGATTGGTTGGGTCTTTGATCTTCAAGCTTCTCCAAAATCTATCTAGTTTTTTGAATATTATGGTGGCTTCTCTCCTCTTCTAAGAACTAGAAAAAATAACACTATAGAATATCTAGTATTGTCTCTATTATTTTTTTCTAAGTTTAATCATAAGATTTTTATTTTTAGGCAAAACCCTGAAGGTACAAACTTGATCTCTAAGTAGCTTGAAAAATATTATTTTTTCAAATTGCCAAACTTAATCACTTTTCTTGATTTAGTCAACTTTACTTGTTGATTAAGTTATTGGACTTTTGGAAACTCCTTTGGGATTTGACCTACAAAAATATTAAAAATATCTAAATAACTAAGCAATTAAAATATAAGGAAAGTAAATGATGCCAAATTAAAAACTACTTAAACATAAATAAAATTTAAATAAAAATCTCGAAGACTTAGCTAATTTAATATAAATAATGAGACTAAATAACTCTATTTTATAGAGTTATCACTCCTCATTTTAATCCATAAAGATCTAGATTCATTTCTTCCCTGCCTATAAAATGCTAGGCACAAATGAGCCAGTCCATAAAAAGCTGAACGGTAGTTAAGTCTATCCACAAAGAGTTAGGTGCCAATAAAGTCTATCCATAAAGAATTGGGTATGAATAGAGTCTGTTACAAAGACCTAAGCACTGATTGAGAAGAGCTGGATGTTATAGTTCATGCATAGAAAGTTAGGTGCTAATCAAATCAATCCATAAAAAGCTAGGCACCAACTGAATCAGTCCATAAAAAGCTGGACACCAGTAGAGCTGTCCATAAAGAATAGATGCTAATTAAGTTTGTCTACAAAGAGACAAGCACTAATGGAGTTAGGCCATAAAAAACTAAATGCTAATCGAGTTTGTCCATAAAGTGTTTGGCACCAATTGAGTCTGTTTACAAAGAGCTAGACACCAATCGAGTCAGTTCATAAAAAGCCAGGCACCAATTGAGTCTATTTATAAAGAGTTGATGCCATTTAAGTTTGTTCACAAAAGGCTAGATGTCAATCGAATCAATCCATAAAGAGTCAAGCACCAATCGAGTATATCCATAAAGAGCTAGATGCAAGTGTTCGTCTATAAAGAGCTAGCGCTAATAGAGTTTGTCTACAAAGAGCTAGACACTAATAGTGTCTGTTTATAAAGAACTAAGCACCAATCAAGTCAGTTTATAAAGAGTTAGGCACCAATTAAGTTAGTTTACAAAGAGTTGGATGCCAATAGAGTCCAACCATAAAAAGCTAGGAATCAATAAAGTCTAGCCACTAAAAATTAGGCACCAACAATGTCATCCATAAAGAGTTAGGCACCTATCATGTCAAAGTCCACACTAATTAGCGCTTATATAAAGGGCCAAATCTTAGAAAAACCAAAAAGCCTAGAAGGGAGGTCAAACCTTACAAAAACTTATCCACACGTTCATTAGAAACACCATCAATATGTTGTGATTATTACGGTAAAACTTTATTTAAATTTAATTTTTGCAACCATAAAAGATGCATCACCCTATCCTAGATAAAATGGTGTCTATTTATTTTTACCCTGTTTTTGATACTCAGCAATGGCTAAAGAAGGGCAGCTAATAGACACCCTATTTTGTTCAAGCCAACATTCAAGGCATCAAAGGTCATCAATCAAGGCACAATCAAAATCATTTAACTGAGCATGGATCTGCTCCCTATTATTCTTGGCTTAAGTAACAGATTCTAAGAGTTAAAGGTGCTTAAATTGTATATTTTTGCATGAATATATCAACACATAGGTTTTATGTATCAATATAGGGCCTTCATGTTATCAAAATTAAAAAAATTCACTAGTTGTATTAATACAACTAGAGATTATATTGATATATTTGCTTAATGTATCAATACATGGGTCAAATATATTGATACAAAGCTTGGCGATAGCGAAAATTTGATTTTTGGACAAAATGTATTGATACATAAGTAATTGTATCAAAACATTTTGTGAATGTATTGATCCAACCTTTATTGTATCAATACATTCTGGGTTTTTGCCTATGTATTGATAAAATATGCAATGTATCGATAGATGTTGTCATTTTTGCCTAGTTCATACAATTTTTTAGCCTTTGCGACATTAAACTCAAAATTCAATTTAGGCATGTTTTTGGCACCAAAAATCATCTAAATTCATACCAAGCCAGAGTGTTTGACTTATGATTGGGTTTTAACAAATTTTGAGACCCAAAATCACTCAGAATAGGATTCTTCATTAAAGATATGGTTTGGTATAGCGCATACTTGGCTTTTTCTAGTTGTAGACTACTTATAGCCCCCTCTACTACTTATAGCCCCCTCTACTCTATCACCCTACTATTGACAGCTAATAAAATTTCAGCCAACTGAGCATAGTATCCATAGCTACCATAAGGTACAAGGGGAAAGGCAAAAAATGCCCTTGCTTTGGCTCCAAAATGCATTGGTTTAACCTTGGACTATAAAAAAGCTAATTTAGTCTTAGCAAGGATATATTCTCTCTCTACACAACACTGTTACATTGAAAATATTTCCTCTGCTCCCGTAGCTCTCTCTTGAGTCCTCTAAAACTCTCTCCAAAACTTTTATTTCCTATTTCCTTTCATCACCAAACTCTCCTACATCCATACTATAACCAAAAAGCACTCTTTTTTCATCCTTTTCTTGCTAATCAATAGCAAAGAAAAGGAAGAAATTAAGCTTAAAGTTGCTACTCCAAGCAAATGTTAAGGTTTGAAGCTTTTTTGGTATGTTTTCTTGACCTTGTTCTATTTATTTTTTGTTTTCAGCATTTGTATCATTCTAGTGAGCCATTCATGTCCCATGACCATCTTAGAACTCCCATGCCTTGTTGTAGTAGTCTTAGGTTTTTGATAATTTTTTGCTGTTTTAATGTTGCTTGGATGATCAAATACGCCGTGATTTATTTTCACCATCGAAATAGCCCCTACTCATGCATCTTTCTAATGTTTTACCCACTTTCACATGCTCAACATGTGCTTGAATCTTCACCCTAACATGTTTTAAACATATTCATGCATTTTCTTGCATTTTGACAAGTTTCATGGAATAATAATGTTGTCTTGAAAATTTTAGCATGCTTTTTTTTGGTTAAAAATGTTCATGTCGTCATCATGGCTTGATTCTAGATGTCATTTGCAAGGCTAACATTCTCATGCATATTACCTGTCATCACCTTACATTTTAGCCACCTTTTCCATGTCAAAATATCATCATTGTTTGTTCAAATACGTTGTCCACCTTCATCTTTATGTATGTTGCATCTTGTTCATAATATTTTTGATAAAAATGCTTGCTTGTTTGTTGTAAAAATATGATTTTAAACCAAAACCACCAAAAGTTAGGTCAATGCTTCCTCTAATATATGGAGATTAGCATGGATTTAATGTTTTCATAAAATTGGTTATTCAATCGTAGGGATAAATCAAGCTTTCTAGGTCCAGATTCATGGTTAAATGAGCTCAAAAATGCTATTTTTTTAAAAAAAAACCTTTTTTATTTGTTAAAAATATTAAGCCTTGATCTCAAATTTAACTGCATCATTATGGCATGGTTAACGAGCTGTTTCATCATCCAAAACTACTCCATGATTGTGGGATGACCCTGCAATGCCCATGTCAGCCATTTCATTATGTCATGGACATTTAAATGTCCATGGCTTGAGTTTAACCCTAAAAAGCCTAAAAAAATACACAAATTCCCTTACTTTTGCTCTAACAGTACTACTGCCCAAATTTGAAAAATTACTTCAAAACCTTGAAACATTTTTCTAGAATTTCTTGATTTTTTCCTTAAAGGACATCGAATTACCTTTCCAACAGTTCCTTTCTCACCCTTGGATTGTTTCAGATAAGGGAGTTATAATTTTTTAAACCTTTGCTATCTAGAACCCCTAAAACCAATGAATTTCATTCTATTTGGGCCATTTTGGCCTATTAGATGATTTTTCTCAATTTTTTACAAAGTTCATGAAATCCCCTTTTTTAAAAGGTATTTTTTGTGAATTAACGATCCTAAACAAGTCCAAGATGATTTTTTAAAGTCCATTATGCCCTTTTCCCCTACACATGTTGCCAATGTTGAAACAAACCCAACTTTAAAAATTAATTCCACCTAGAAAGCAACTTTTTAGGATTTTTGGAATATTTGATATAACTCCTCATCGAATTGCTTATCCAAATGATATCTCACCCCCTGAAGCCATTGGATGAACTCAAAATAATTTTGGGAAGGGCAACAGCATGATGTTATTCCTGGCTTTTAGACCTAAAGTTTAACTCAAATTCCGAAAGCACTTTATTGAGATGTTTAAATGTCCCAAAATGCAGCCAATCTACTCTTCATGGAGTCACATACTATGATGCAAGTTTGGTAGGCTCAGATCAAGGCCAAAACAAAATAAATATCAAATTCAAATACTTGGTTTTAATTTTCAAAATACTTTTTTGGTAAAAATATCCCTTTTCTCCACAAATATCTTAATTTTCACTAATAGAATACTCCACCCCTGTATTTCACAAAAAATCTAAATTTTCTCTTTTTAGAACTTATCTGACCCTTTTAATCACAATCTTTTTTTTCCAAAAATACCTAAAATTTTCACTTCTAGGGATACTTTAATCTCACCTACTAAAGGAATACTCTAACCCCACTTTTCACTCAAAAATCTAAATTTTCTTTCCCTAGACTTCCTTAAGTATCTTAATCAAAACTTTCTTTTTAAAATATCTAAAATCTTTACTATTTAGGATACTCTAACCCCATCTTCCAAGGGGATATTCCAACCTGACTTTTTAAACTTTACTTAAAATATAAATTTGTTTTCCTAGAATTTTTTAGGCTTTTTAATTAAAACTTTTTTTCCACTATTCAAGTGACCACCACGTCTAAACACATCTCAAAATTATCATTCTAGCTACCTTCTTTTATGTTTTTTTTGTGTTCTTTTTTATGCAGCATTATTATATTCTTTTTTTGTCTTACTAATACATTTCCCATTATGATGACCATTTTGTATTCATATTATAAAATCATTTTTGAAAATTACAAGGCCATGTTCCATGTCGACATCTCTCAACGCTTGACAAAAAAAATCTAGTTTCCACAATCAAATTTGAAAATTTTTTTCATCAAAAATCCCTATATTCCCCATGTCCCCGAGGTGTATCTGTGATTTAAAATTTTGTTTAAAACATGGATTTATGATTTTATACAAAAATTCATGCAAAAAAGGGATTATATCAAAATAATGACAATTAAAAATTGAAAGTATTGGAACCAAGTAAGACAAAGCTGGATGGTGCCAGTTTTAGGCATTATGAGGGTGCTAATCCTTCTCAAGCATAACAAACTTCCAAACCCAATCAATTAATTTTTTGACCTCATAGACTTTGAAATCAATGTTTTGAGTTTCTAACTTGGAATATCAATTTCAATAGGCATCTGATCATACCTAGCCTAAAATGATCAGTGGTGACTACAAGTTTTTGCCAACTTCATTATGGTTATCCAAGACTAGTTGGAGAATGATTCATCTAATGGTTTTTCCCCTTATTACATCTTACCATGCCTAATCCAAATCCCAATTAAGGGACAACCCAAAGCTTATAGTGTTTGCCTCTTTTTTTTTTTTTTGGTTAGCAACTGAGTTCTTGCTTGATCCAAATGACTCATCCACTAACATTTGGCCATTTTAAATTGCTACATCGATCATTTTGCCTGATAGAACAAGATCAATTAATTTATTAATGGCATTCCTTACTAGTTTATTGTAGTATAGAGGACGTACAATACTGATGAATGTGATAATTAACCAAGGTCTAAACCAAGGTCAACTCCTTTCTCCATCATTAGGTATACTACCTGAAACTCTTGTTGGCCTTTTTCTCTAAGTTCTTAAAGGAAAATCGATTGGAAGCTTATTCTGACACATGCTGTTATTGACTTAAGAAGTCTCTAGCCAAGTCAGCCTACAATTGAATTTCAATATTATCGAGCTTTATATACCACTGGGTTGCTATCACAGTCAAGCTATCTTGGAAGACAATTGGTTTATGGGATAGCATTACCAATAGCATCTTTCATGGAATAAACGGAGTTTGATTAAAGTGTCTGATATGATTGCATTGTCCATCTCATGTCTTCAAGGTTTATCCCTTTTTACGTGTCTTCGAGATACAATCAGGCTTAAGAATGCCCCTGTTTTCACATTGCTAATCTTTTAACTATGCTTTGACTTCTTCAAAAGACTTAAAGAGGGGACATAACTATTTTTCCATGAAAAAAAACCCTTTATTGAACACTAAGCCTTTAACTAATTGTCCGAAAATGATGGTTATAATGAAATAATGCGTGCGATGATCTAAAAACAAAAACAAGAAATAGGTTAGTGATAATACAATATTAAACAATAAAATAATGAAAACAACACATGAAAAATGCCCCAACAATAGGCATTACAATGCCTAGGTGTAGATATGACCATTAAAAGTATCATGACAAACAATGTACCTATGGATAGCATAATGACATGTCTAAGTTAAAAGCCACCCTTATCGAGGTGATATGATACCTCTAAGGATAAGTTGACAACCTAAGTGCTGGTGTATGTACACCATCACCTAGTATTCGACAAGCATTATACAGCATAGCAACTTACTCAAGTGAAGTTTTACCTTTATCGAAATGGCCTAATGCCTTTTAAGAATGGAAGTAAATGACTAGAAGATAGTCCTCATTCATCATCACTTATGGCAGGACACATTTAGCTATCACTTGGACAGCATAACAACTTATTTTGGTTGGACATGACTTTTAGGGTGACATGGTTACTCTATGAGTGATGACATTCATTTGCCATAGCTTGCATATCTTGACAAAGGTTACGCGATAATTGGACGGTGTAATTGTACTTCCTGACACTAAAATGACATGAATGGGTGACAATGGTCATGCACTAACACCTACGTAACTATGATATAAGAGATTATAAATTAAAAGTGTTTCCTTGAGTGTCTTTATTCTGTGGGTCAATCTAAAAGTCTTTCGGCATGGTTTGACATAGTTTGCTCTTAGGGCTCACTAAATGAGGTTTAGGTTAACACCTAAATCGGTATTTAAATCACTTTAATAAAAACAGTCGGGCATCTTGATCCTGGGCCCATCATAGGCTTGATAAAACGGGTTCAATCTAGTGGATGTATTTCCCTATGGAAAAGCGAAGGGGCACTCATAGGAGACATAGGTAATTTATACCCTATAAGGTATTGCTATGCCTCTGTAAAGGGGTACTTATGAAGATAGATCACTCATTTAATTAGGCCATAACCTCACCATGTAGTTTGGTGGGTATCTAATGCACATTGTGTGTCAGGGAAACAATCAAACTTTTTTTTTACCCTTATAATACCATATTTATCTAATCAATTATTCGAGAACAAGGCAATCTTTGATGATCACATGACAAAAACATGACAAATAAAAGAATAGTAAACAAAAATGGAAAATGTTATAGCTAAATAATGATCAAAAATCAAAGGAACTGAGAACTAAGCAAGACATGGCTAGTTATCGGACTAACTCTCTAAATTAGTCCCTAGTAAAGTTGCCAAATTGTCAGCAATATGCCCTCATGAAAGAAGCAAGTGCAACTTAAAAAAATATCTCGATAGGGAAATGTCTTTTTAATCAAAACTCTTCAATTTTTGACGTGATGGAAATAAGAAAGTACATATTCTTAACTCTTGACCATAAAGGGGGACTGTCGAACGAATCACTCATTAAACTAGTCTTAGGTGGCCACCTGGCCAATACTTAGAGTCGCCACTGATTATTTTAGGCTAGGCATGAATGTGTAGACACCTTATTTTCTTCAGACTAGCTTTTGGCATCCTGGGAGTTATGTAAAAGATGATAAAATAAAAAAAATAAAAATAAAAGCTGGGGGATGATTGTCGTATGCCATTTTTTAGCCTTCCAAAACTCAATTTAAACATGTTTTTGCACCAAGTGACTATCGTAAAACATTGCAAACCTCAACTATGGATTCATTAAGAGATTCAAGCAAATTTTTGAAGCCAAACAATTAATGACAAAGGTCACTTTCATAAGATATATGGGTGTAAGAGGGTATGGCAGGCATATCTCCAGTTGCAGGCTATCACAGCCTTTCTGCCTTCTTGCTTAGCATGGTAGAACCAATAAGAAAAGAGTCAGCTGAGCATGGTAGCTGGAGATGTCCCTTGGAGTAGAAAGGAAAAATCAAAAGTGCCCTTTGCATTGTCTTCTAAAAAGAGGAGCTGAGCATTGAATAAAAAAAAAACTACCAGCTATCTAAAAAAAAACTCTCTCAACTATCAAAGAAGCTTTCTAGTAATCCCAAAAAACTCCTCACCCATCCCCATAAATCCTTTAGCCACTTTAGCTTCAAAAACTCATGAAAACACTAATGACCTTTCACCCTCAACCAACCTCCATTCCCGTAGCTCCTTAAAACCACCAATAAAACACATTCAAAAACTCAACCTTTCACACACTTTCATCCTTAAAACACCCATTAGCAACCATATTACTCGAAAGCTTTTTCCTTTCACCTTTTTCTTGCTAAACAATAATAGAGGGAAGAAACTGAGCTTAAAGTCACTACTTTCAAAAAAGAGGAAACTTTAAACCTTTACTAGTATATTTTTTTACCTTATTCCATATATTTTGAGTTTTGATCATCCATTTCATTTTAGTGAACCCTTCATGTTGCCATGACCCTCCTAATACTCCCATGCATCTTTGTTGCCTTGGTTGTGGTAGTCTTAGGATCTTGGTGACATTCTTAACACCTTGATGTTTTTAGATATATACACTCACAATGCTTCATTTTCATCATCATACAGCCCCTTTTCATGCATCTTCTACCATGTTCCTTCCATATTCACAGATCCATTTATTATTTAAATGGTCACTTTAATTGGTCTTAGTATGTTCAAATATTTTCCTTGTGTTTTAAGGAGGCTCATGAAATAAAAATTCTGTCTTGACAACTCTAACATCCACTTCTTTGTATAAACATGTTTATATCATCTCCATGCACCTTATTTGTCATCTTCTTGCATTTATGTCACCCATTTCCATGTCAAAATGTAATCTTTCTTGTTTGCAGGTGTAATCCATGTTTATCTTTGTATTTGCTATATTTTGTTCATGATATCTCCATTAAAATGCTTGCTTGTCTTTTACAAACTGATTTTTAGAAAAATCCCTAAGTTAAGTTCATGCTACCTCTAATAGATAAAGAATAGCATGGACTTAATGCTTTCATTAAATTGATCTCCTAATCTTGGGGGTAAATCAACATTTCAGCTCTGGATTTCATGGTGAAATATGTTTATTTTTTTTTTAAAAAAAGGAAATCCTTTTCAGTATTAAACCTTGAGTCTTATGTTCATGGTCAACAAGTTGTTCTATCATCCCAAACTACTCCGAGATTATGGAATGAACTTGTGAAGCTAGTGTTACTTTCTATCACAAACATTCAAACATCCTAGGCCCGAGTCTATCTTCAAAACAACAAAATATCAAATAATCCCTTTGTTTTTGCTTTAGTAGCACTATAGTTTGAACTTGAAAAATTATTTTTGAGCTACAAAATATTTCTTTTGATTTTTCTAATATTTGTCCTTTAAAGGGCAACAAATTACCTTTCTAACGGTGTCCTATTTACCCTCGGATCATTTCAAACGAGAGAATTATGATTTTTCAAACCTTTGTTATCTAAAACCAATGGAACCAATGTGCAACATCCTGTTTGGGCCATTTTGACCCATCAGATGATTCTCACGAAATTTCTAGATTTTTTCCCAAAAAGTTCACAAAATTCTCTTTCTGAAAAGGCATTAAATGATCCTGAACAAGCTTAGAATGATTTTTCAAAATCCATCATGCCCTTGAATTTTAAATGCTACCAGAGCTGAGACGAACCTAACTTTAAAAATTAATTCCACCTAGAAAGTGATTTTTTGGAATTTTTGGAATATTTTTATATTAAACCTTGTTGAGTTACCTTTCCAACAATACCTCCTTTACCCTTTGAAGTCTTCGGATACACCTAAAAAAAATTAAGAAATGGAGATGACATGATGCTACCCCTATTTTCAACCTAATTCTCGAATCTCTTTTATTGAGACGTTCAGATGTCTCAAAATGCATCCGTTTAGTCTCCTTTACAACACCAACCCTTTTTGACTTGGATCAAGGTTAAAATACAAAAAAAAGGATTTCATATTAAAAGTTTCGGTAAATGGAGATGCTCTAACTCCACTACTTAAAGGGGATTCTCTAACCCTAGTTTTAATCAAAGTTTAAATTTTCTCCTTATTCTTAAATGTTTTCCTAACTTTAGGGATACTCTAACCCCACTACTTTGAAGGGATAATCTAACCTTATTTTTTTAAAAAATAAATAAAAATTATTTCTTTATTCTTAACTATTTTGATAACTCTATTTTAGGGGACACTCCAACCTTATTTATCTGAGGGAATACCCCAACCTTGCTTTTACCTCAAAAACTTAAAATTTTCTCTCTTCTGGATGCCTCAAACTATTTTGATAAAAATTATCTTTGTTCTTCAAATTACCACTAAATCCAGACCAGTCTCTCAAATTATCATCTGAGTTATTCTTTAATAATCGAAGGTAATTATGAGATACATTCTAATCGCCCCTCTTTTTTATGCTCTTTTGTTTTCGATTGCTTGTTTATGATATTATTATATTTCTTATTTTTCACCTCGCTAACTTGTTTCCTTTTGTCATGTTATTGTGCATTCATATTTAAAATTTTTGCTAATGAAATTTATGAGGTGATGTTTCGTGTTGGTATCTCTCCAGTGCCTAATACGAAACATCCAATTTTTAAAATCCAATCTGAACATCATTTTCATAAAAAAAATCCCTATGTTCTTCACATCTTCGAGGCGTATAGGTGATCTATATTTCCTTAGTAAAAAACCTTGAATTACATTTTCCAAAACTTCATGCATTAAAGAGGATTATATCTAAATAGAGACCAAATGGAATCGATTAACCGAGACCAAAGTGAGATATAGTTAGTAGGTACCAATTTTGAGCATCATAGGGATGCTAGTCCTTCCATGCACGTAACCAACTCTTGAGCCCAAACAACGAATCTCTAGACTTCGTAGACCTTGAAATCAATGTTTCGAGTTTTGTAACTCATAACACTATTTTTAATAGGCATCCAATCTTGCCTAGCCTAAAATAATCAGTGGTGACTCCAAGTTTATGGCCACTTCATGGTGGCCATCCGGGTCTAGTTGGATAAGCGACTCGTCTGACGATCCTTACCCCTTAATATTATCATGCCTAATCCAAATTCCAATCAAGGGATAGCTCAAAGGCTCAACCATAACCACCCATCATTTATTTTTAAGTCGAGCATGCTATGCCCTTCGGATCGTCTAAAGTTTTAAAGGCCGAGCACATGACGATAGAATAAATGCCTATTAAAAATGCATTCTGAATTATGAAACTTGGAACATCAATTTCATGGTCTACATGGTCTAGAGATTTAACAGTTGGGTTCAAGAATTGGTTACGTGCAATGAGGTACGAGCCTCCCCGTGTTGTTTAAAATTGGTACCTTGTTGGCCATGTTTTAACTTAGTTTTGGTTCCCTTGATTTTCACTTGTCACCATTTAAGTATAATCCCCATCTCATGCATGAGTTTGAAGAAAATAAGCATGAGTTTTAAATAAAAATTTGAATCACCTATATGCCCTGGAAAAGTAAGGAACATATGCATTTTTGACAAAAATGTTTTTCAAATTAATTTTGAAAATTGAATATTTGTGTTAGATACTAGAAAGATACTGACATCTCGTAATTTTTTAAAATAATTTTGAAAATGCGAATGCAAGATGACCATCACCAAAGAAACGTGTTAGTAAGATGATAAAAATAGAATGACATCGCATAAAGTAAAGCACACAAAATAAAAAATGAATAAGGGAAGGGTGATCAATATGTATCTCATGATTGCCATCGGTTATCTAGAAAAAAAAACAAGTCGACAATTTTGAGACATCTTTGGTTCAATGATAAATTAAGGCTTAAAAATGATTTAAATCATGACAAAATCAAAAGTAATAATTTCAAAAAAATAAAAATAAATGAATAAATAATTAAACAAGAAAAAATTGGAAAATCCTAGATAGCTTTCAGCCAAGGTGTTTTTCTCTAACACCTTGGCTGAATCCAACAATAACAAAAAAAAAAAAAGAACTAAGAAAACACTAAATTTTTTAAGTTTCAAGTTTTTTAAAGGTACATACACTTACAAAACTTATAATTTTTTGTTCATTTTATATATTTTTCTTTCTCTTCATGAGTCAAAATCATATTAAGCTCATGGATTTCAATCCATGTTGAGAGGCTAAACATGATGACTATCAACAATTTCCTATATTTTGTTGTTATATTGAATTTTTTTAATTATAGCTTTATTTTTTATGAAATATTATTATTGTTAATGTGGTGTTGATTTTATCATATACATATATATATATGTTAACATTGTTTCTATTAATATTTTCATGTTAATATGTTGATAATATACATATACTTATTTTTTATGATTTTATTTTTGTATTTAAGTTTGATGATATTTATTTATGGTTATTTTCATGATGTTGTGTTCAAAAATCTTAATGTATGTTTCTTTTATGTTGGCTGAATTTCAAGGTGAAGTTTGTTCAATTCATTTTGTTATTTTTATCATGATTTTGATTATTTTGTGATTTTTTAAATTTGTAAAACTAAAAAATAATTTCCTAACTTTTTTAAGCTTTGGAAAGTTAGTTCCAAGCTTGATTTTATGTATATAAGTATGATTTGGTGAAATTTTGGTGATTTTGGTATTATTTTCTAATTATTGGAAATACATGGACTAAATTGAAGAAAAACAAAAAAAAAAATTTTTAGTACTTTTTAAGCTTGGCTGAAAGCTTCATGTATGCCTAGGGATATTTTTCATTCATTTTATCATGTTAAAATGCATTTTTATCATTTTAGGGTCATTTTGTAATTTTAGAAAGTCTTGGGACTAATTTGCAAAATTATAAAAAAATTTTGCTTCAAGATCATGGGTGCTTGGTAGAATACGTATTGTGATTTAGGGTGTGATATCTATGATTTTTTGTGATGAGTTCGGTGATTATTTATGATTTTCCATTAGGTAGGGACTAAATTGAAAAAAATGAAAAAGCTTTAAGTTCATTAGGAAAAACCTTTTATTTAGGGTATTTGGTCATTTTTGAATATATCTAACATATCTTCGCTTTTCTAGAGAGGTATAGAAAATATTTAAAACTTTTCGTATTCTTTTGGTTTTTCTATTAAGGTACGAAATGAATTTTGAAAAGTTTAGGGGCTTAATTATAAATTTTTCATTTTAAGTTATCTTTGATATTTTAATTTCCCATTTATAGTGAAATGATTATTTCTTGTCATTTTTGAGTCTTTAAGATTATCAAGGCACTCTCACATTGAAGGTATACCCTAGGGGTATTTTGGTAATTTTCTTTCAAATTGAGTCTTAAGTAGTCACCAGGATGCTTTTATGCCAAAGATGTATATTTATGATAGGTTCACCCTTTTAGGATCATTTTTGAGTATTTAAGATAACCAGGATACTTTCATATCAAATGTATACCCTATGGGTATTTTGGTAATTTTTCTTGAAATCGAGTCCTACATAGTCACCGAGATGTTTTTATGCCAAAGATGTATATTTAGGATAGGTTCATCTTTTTGCGATCATTTTAGAGTTTTTAAGATTACCAAGATACTTTCATGTCGAAGGTATACCCTAAAGGCATTTTTGTAATTTTCCTAAAACTGAGTTTGATATAGTAATCGGGATGCTTTTTATGTCAAAAGTGTATATTTAGGATAGGTTCACCATTTCATAATTATTTTTTAGTCTTTTTAGGGTTACCGAGATACTTTCATGTTAAAGGTATACCTAAAGCATTTTCATAATTTTGCATTAGAACCAAGTCTTATGTGATTACCAGGATACTTTCAAGTCAAAAATACACATTAGGAAAAGGTTTGTCATTTTATACTATTTCTAGGTCTTAGAACACCATTAATATTTTTAATAAAATAAAATTTAAAAAAAATTTAAGGTAACATCTCCTAATTAAAATAACACGTCGAATTTCTCCCAAAATATGAAAGCGAGATATCTTTTTCAAAGTGAAAATTAAGATTTTCCATAAATTTCATAAAAATATAACCTTTTTTACTCCTCCAATTATCCAATGGGGTACAAAAGATATTTTTATTTTTAGAACTTTTCATATTCCACAGGCTCTCCAGTGGGATATGAAAGAAAATGAAAAAACTTTCATGTTCTTCTAGTTCTCCAAAAAGTGCTAAACATATTTTTATTTTCACAAATATTAAAAAATTGATATTCTTACAGGGAATAATATATTTGTTTTACAAAATATTATATATAGGAATTATAATTAAATATTAAATATTAAAATTAAATAAAAATCAAATTTTATGTTAATACATGATAAATAAGGTGTCGATTTTTGGGCATCACAAGAAGGTCGATCCTTACTTATGATTGTAATTGACTCCGAGACCCTTTCATGCGATCTTTGATATTCTTGTAGATCTTGAAATTTATTTTATGGTTTCATAACCTTCAAAATACAAACTTCGATAGGTGACCAATCTTATCTAGCAAAAATAAATTAATGGCAACTCCAAAAAAAATGGTCATTTTGTGATGACTATTTAAAGTTAGTTGAATAAATGATTCATCTTGACGACTCAATCCTAAAAAAAAAATAATATTAATGATGATATGAGCCTTTAAAAATAAAAGAATAATTGTGTATATATATATATAAACAAGGGGTATATCCACCATTTTAAGTCAGGTTGGTCAGGATTCAGATCTTGGCCATGTTGCGACAATACAATGTAAAGCTTTTTAGGATTTTGGTTCTAGAAAGTATTTATATCGATACAAAACACCAATAAATCAATACCATATGAAATTTTCACCACAAACTAGCTTTTTCACCTAAGTTTTCCAACATTTCACCTTTCTAATGGTCGTGGATCACTTCATAACCATACAAAAGGTCCTTTACAAACATTTTTACATTGAAACATAGGTTTAAGAACCACCCACATGGATTAAGCCATTAAAGCTTAAATGAACTTAAGTTAAAAAATTTTAATGTTCAAATCATGCATGGGAAATAAATGGCACCTAATTTTGTTATTTTCTAACTATTTTAAGTCTAGTTTAGTCTAATTTCAATGGACAGCTATTATAAGTTAAAGTTAAAACATCTTTCTTGCATTGAGCGAAGATATGGCCACTTGGAGTGGGGCTTCTCTTTGTGGGCATACAGCTAAGATTGTCCAGTAAACTCAACAAAAAAAATATTCTCCATTTAGAAGGTTTCAATCCTTAATTACAGCACCCAGCTTTGTAAAGAGATTACTTGCAAGCAAGCTTAGTTGAGTTGTCAAAATGTCATACACTTGCATGGGGATAAGATGATCAAACAAAAAGGGTTAAAAACACTTGGGGACATTCATTAGAAGGATCTTTTTAGTTCTAGAGCTGTGAAAAACTACAAAGCAAAAAAAAAGGAAAAAAAAGTGAGAAAGAAAGAAAAAAAGTGATGACTTTAATTTTCTGCATAAGGTTGTTTTCTCTCATCTTTTATCTTTATTTTGCATCTTTTTTTCTCTTTTATGTGAGCTTGATGATTCTAAACAATGCCTAGACGGTGATTTGTGCTAAGCATAAGAACCAAGTTATGGTTAAATCTTGAGCTATGACCTCAAATCACTATATTTTGTTGTTCTTTAGTGTTGCTTATTAAAAGTTCTTTAAAGGAAAAACCAAGTTTTCATGAAGAAAATTTGTTTTCCAAATGTCTTAGTTGATTTTTTTAGTTTCATGTAAGTTTTCATCATGCATTCGTCCATAGTTTGGTTATGACTTTAGTCTTATTTTATTTATGTTTCATGATAAGTATGATACATGCATTTTATGGTATCTACATGCATTATTGTCATGAATTACATGTCCATGTAATTTCCCATGAATATATTGGAATTATGACAACACTATCATGTATATTTGTGAATCCATGAATGTTCATGTTAATAAGGTATCCTAAAAGTAAAATCATATATGATGCAATTTTTGTATGATTATTAGTGAAAAATGATGTTTACATATGTATTTAGGAATGTTAGAAACTTTTAGAGACCATTTTACAAATTTTTCCATAATTATTCCATTCATATTATGAGCCATTTTGCAACTTTTATACATTTTTATGTCATTTTCCATGAATTAGATAAATTATGTCATTTCATGTCATTTTAGACATTTCCCATGACCTAGGGATTTTCATGCATTTTTATGTCATCTAAGTCATCTTATATGACTTAAGGACTTTTATGTCATTTCATGCATTTTAATGTCATCTAGGTCATTTTCAATGAACTAGGGACTCTGGTGAAATGTCATGAACTTATATGTCAACTAAGTCATTTCTATGACTTAGCAACTTTTATGTCATTTCATGCACTTTAATGTCATTTTGATCAATTTTCATGATCTAGGGACTTTGGTGCAATTTCATGAACTTTGATGTCATTTCTTCATTTCCCATGACTTAATGACTTCTACGCCATTTCCTGCATTTTAATGTCAGTAGGTCTTCTTCCATGAATTAGAGACTTTAATGCAATTTCATGAATTTTGATGATATGAGGTCATCTTCCATGATGATATTTAAGTCATTTTCCATGACTTAGGAGTTATTATGCAAAATTTCATGCGTTTAAATCATTTTCTACAATTTAGGGACCATTCCATAATGTCCATGCATGCTAGGTTCATTGAGATTATTTTCCATAATCAAAGGATCATTTCCAATCATTTCCAATTTCATGTATGTACTTTGGAGTCATTTTTATGATGTTATTCTTTTAATTTAATATGCTAATATGTTAATTATAATATAATTTTTTCAAAAAAATTGAAGCAATATCCCCGAGTTAAAATAGTCTATAGGTGTGCTTCTAGTATATGGAAGTCATCTCATCGATTATTTTATACAGAGAAATACCCTCTTTAAATAAGTAAATCAGAATTTTCAATTTTACCAAAAAATAAAACTTTCGCATTTCCTCTAGTTTTCAAGAAGGGTGAAAAAATATTTTAATTTTCAAAAAATATAATAATCTAATTTTCTTAAAATGAGAAAAATAATATTAATTATAAATTATTACAAAAAATAGGGAGTTATAATTAAATGTAGAAAAAATTAAAACCAATCATAATCAAGACTTTAGTTAACATGAAATTAAAAGGTATCAATTTTCAAATTTCATGAGAGGCATCCATCTTTCATTGTGATTGTAACATACTCCTAAACCTTTTCATGTGAACTTTGGTATAAACATAGACCTCAGAGCTTGTTTCTAAGGGTTTTGTAATCTTTAAAATACAAACTCTGATAGGTGACAAATTTCACCTTGCCAAAACTAGATTGGCAGTGACTCTGAGTTATTTAGTCATTTTGTAATGACCATTTAGGGTTAAGTTAGACAAGCGATTCATCCGACAATTATGTCTCATTCTAATATGAGATATAAAAAATTATTTGTTCAAGTTAGCATGTCAGATTCAGTTCAACACATTGCAACACCTATTTATTATATTGTCAAAGCGAGGCATTAACAATGCACAAAGCGTAGTATGTGCTAAGCCTCTATTAATTTGATGTATGTGTAAACACCTTATTTCATCCGGGCTAATTTTTAACAATCTGGGACATGGACATGAAAGGGGGCGATGAACATCGCCCGGCGAAAAAGTTTTTGAGGAAGTCAAGAAGGCCTATGGATCATATCAAAGATAAATACAAAGATGTGGCATCAAAAGATGTAGTTCAAGGTGTCTGGGGACAAAAGATATGAGAAAATTCACAAATTTGCTTGGATGTATCGATACATGGTTCTCATGTATTGGTATAATGCTCCAACAATCCAAAAATTTGAAATGTCCCCTTTGTATCGATACAACATGTAAATGTATTGATACATGAGCTTATGTATCAATATTGGAGCTTATGTATCGATACTAGGCCATGCCAAGACGAAAACGTACATTCTGTAAAGAAATGTATCGATACGTAGCAACATGTATCGATACAATGGTCATAGTATCGATACAAGGTTCATTGTATCGATACACTCAAGGTTTTTGGACCAAATGTATCGATACATTCTGCAATTTATCGATACATGTAAGCCATTTTCCATGGTTTAGGAATTTTTGACTCATCCTCCATTGATCAAAAACTCGATTTTAACTCGTTTCTTTTCATCAAAAAAGATCAAAACCCATATCAGATATGACTTTGGACTTTTGAAATAATCAAAACATTTTTACAAAGTCTAAATTAGATTTAGAACGTCAATGTCACATGATCACCCTACTCCTCCCTAGTTTGTTGACTAGTATCACCTTCAGCTACCCTATTTATTAGAAAATCATTTTAGCATTTAAACTAGCCACCCTATGTCCATCACATTGGCAGCAAGTTGCTCCCTACAGCCACTCTATCGCCATAAAGCCTACATCACTTTGTCCCCCTTGAGAAATGACCAAAAACACCTTCAATTTGGCTCTAAAATTTTGGTATAAGTAGACAACTAATATCTCAGCTAAAAAAACTTTGGATTCCAGCTTGTTTTAGCTTCCAAAACACATTCACACATCAAGAAAAACCAAAATCCATAGCTCTTCATTCACCACCCAAAAACGACCCTAAAACACTTATTGCTAACCATTACAATTCTAAAAATCACTTTCATCCATACTAGAACCAAAACCTCATTGTTTCACTCTTTTTCTTGCTTATTAACAACAAGGAAAAGAGGGAAATTCAAGTGATCTCTACTGCTCCAACTATTTGGCCAAAATTGAAGTCTTATTGGTCTAACTTCCTACTTTGTCATTTTCATTTTCTGTTTTCTAGCACCTTTATCATTTTAGTGAGCTCTCCATGTTTCCATCGCCCTCTTAGGATTATCATGCATTATCATGGCTTTTGGTTGTGGTAGTTTAGGATTTGGATGCCTTAATGCCCTTTTGATGTGCAAAATGCCTCATTTCATCCTT
>JBBYHK010471467.1:0-20040 GCA_038382065.1 Adansonia grandidieri | reverse complement strand
AAATTGTATGATTTTAAGATGAATTATCTAAAAAATCATACATAAAAATTAAAATAAATATTACGTATAATTAATTACAGTCAATACTAATGAACTTTTACAAATAAAAATAAAACATAATTACAAAATAACTTATATAATCATATCAAAAATTACTTTTACGAATAAAATTCAATCATACCTATAAAAAAGCTTTAACTCGATTACTTAACTTTTAATAACACCTTAACTTGATTATATTGTTCTCATAGAATTTTTTTTTTTTTGTTTTGGTTACATCGATAAGAGGAGAGAGGGAGCTCATTTTATAGAGGGCACCCTTCGTCCTTGCATCAAACAAAGATCATGGGTAAAATACCCATGACCTTTGAGGGATATGACAGAAGTCATATCTCTCTGCAGCCTAAATTATAAGGGTCACGGGTAAGTGACCCTTACAATTTAACAAAAAAAAAACAAAAACAAAAAAAAATATTTTCCATGCTGGGAAATCGCCATGTGATATGGCAATTTCTCAATTATTTTTCCAATTTTCCAAATTCTGGCACTGATTTTGCAATTAATGAGAAATCACCATCTCATTTGACGATTTCTTATAACAAGTTAAGAAATCACATCTGATTTGGTGATTTCTCAACTAAAATTTACAAATTGAGAAATCGTCATTTGAAATGGCAATTTCTCAATTAATTTGAAAAATTGACCTATTTCGGTAAATAATCTAAAAATGACCTATTTTCGTAAATAAAAAAATTTATATTATTTACATAAAAAAGCCTCGGAGGTGCATGCCACCATTCCTTCGGTTTTCAATTTGGGGGTGCAGGATTTAGTGGGCAACTTGATGCGATGGTGGAGATTAAAATTACATTTTAGTCCCATTTTTTTAATAATATTTATTTCTTATTATTTAATTTTTATTTAATAGTTTTAATTATTGTTTATTAAATATAATAAATAAATTTATATAATTATATAATATTTGTTAATTAATTAAATTGTTTTAATAAATATATGTAACATTATATGCAATGAAATTTAAATATTAAACAATATTACTATATATAATTTACCAATAAACTCTTAGAATTATGTCTTTAATGGTCATTTTTATTATTATCTCACCACCACTAGAGTTGGCAAACTAAGTCCAAACTCAAAAGGCCTCAAGCTAATCCAAGACTAAATTCAATTTAATCCATAACCTAATCTGATCCGTATTAACTTAAAAAGTTGAAGGCTTGAATGTGAAAAAAAATTCAAACACTAATAGATCAGAATTTGAGAAAATGCAAATCTTGAACATCGAAAAAGCCCAAAACAAACATGACTTAATTCTTGTAAAAGCTTCAATCTTCTATGATTCAAATCCAAAAATGATCCAACGCAAAACCCACTAAAAACGAATTTATAACCGAAAAAACTTAGACTACAATTATGTGATTCTATTTAAAATATAATAAATAAATGATACTTTTTTTCTAAATAAAAATATTTAATTTATGAAAATATATTCATAATTATTATACAATTATATTAATAGTGTATTATCAATAAAAGTAATTAACAATGAATTTTAAATTAGTAAAATAGCAAATAATATTATTAATTTAACATTTGATTTTAGTATAGAAATAATGTACAATATATTATTATACTTATACCGTATTTAATAGTTAATTTTAAAAAAATAATAATATAAATATAGAAATATAATTTTAATATATGATTGAATAGTACACTACAAAATAAGAGATTTTAAGGAAGAATAAGTTGATGTTAAATGAAGGACCTCTATAGTTGAATTTAATTGTATAGGGACGACTATCATTCCTAATTTAACAATTTTAATGATAAATGTCATCCCCAAAACTTTTTAGAGGCATAGTTTTAGAGGATAACTATTAGAGACATTTTTGTTCTAAAAACTTTTAAAGACAATTTTCGTCTTTTGAAGACAAATATTTATCATATTCAATTTTTTAAAATTTTGTATTGGTGCTATAGCTAACACCTAGCTTTCAAAAAAAAATCTTTGAGTTTCAAAATTTTAAGTGAACAAAAATGAATGGATGGCATAAATTAATTCCAACGTTGGATCTTAATCTTCTTAAATTGGGGTTGGGCTCTCATCCATTAATTTTTTGTCCATTTTTTCCCAATACATTTATCAACACCGTTTATATCTATAGGACTCATTTATAAATTATCAAAGTCAAATAAAGTCAAAGTTATAGATGGTGATTAAAGTTGTATTAGATAGTAATGGATGAAAAAATAATGGAATGATTAAAGTTGATTTCACAACCCATTTTTGGTGTGAGAGTGACCAATTACTCCATCTGCATTTGGCATGTGACATTTGGCAATTGACATCACCTTTGCTTATGGTTGGCCATCTAGAAGGACTACCAAAAGGTTATCGTGATAGTGGCCCCTACATGCATTTTGCAAAGAGAGCAAAGTGCAAGGATGATTCAAGTCCAAATTGATGTGCCTTAAAAAGCCATAAATGACCATAAATCAATCTAGCTAACACGTTGGACTTGGAAACCCTCTTCTTTCAACCAACAAAACCAAGCTAGCAAATGATCAATTAAATTTGTCCAAGCCAACTTTTTTTTTGTTTTTATTATTTATTTAAATTTGAATTGAGTTCAAACTAGTTTGATAATTCATTTTACTATTTAAAAATTAAAAAAATATTTTTATGTTAATAATTATATTTTTATAATTAAAATTTAATAAAAATTTAGTATTGAATTATAATTCGAACCAAATTGAATTGATTTGAATTAATAAATCATTGTCTAAGGCCAACCTTTTGACAGTTCTGAGACCACCTAGTAGGTGCTTTGACCCCTATGTGTTAGATTAAAAATTAAGAATGCACTTCTAGCTATTATTGATTAAGAACATGACCTTGCTCTAAGTACACAAAGACGAACACCTCCTATAAATCTTCTATTTTATTTCCTTTTTTGATAAACTTATCTTATGATACTACATAGGCAATTTATATAAACTAGACTAGGGACCTATACTAGAAAACTAATTAGGGTTGTATGCTGCCATCAAGGAGTCAATATTCTAATTAGTGATTGTAGTAAGAGTTTAACTCTTATCACTAGAGTTTTAACTTGAATAAATTTACTAGATAATATCACCTCAACATTAATTAAAATATATATACTTAATTATCATGTGGGCCACATAAAGTCTAACATTCTCTCACTTGGCCCATATGATAAACCAAGAACTTAAATAAGTGATAATTAAATCTAAGACTTTACTATGGCCATAAGTTACTCTAGCTCAAATCCTACTCAATTAAAGATTCACATGGCACGAATCATGGTGGTAGCATTGGTAGCATTCTAAAATGAATATTTCCTTCCATGTATTACAATGCATGATCATCTCTAAAAGAGCACTTTGTGAGATAATTCTTTATGAATGAATTTTCTGTAATCATTCAAGGTCCACTCGACATGTGAACTTTATCTGCATAAACTGAAACATGTTCATAAACTCTAAGAATATGAAATTAACAAAATCAAAGAAGCCAAAATACATCTTGGTAGAATTTAACTAGCCCATATGATCCTTATGAATTTTAAACTATTTTGTCAACAATGCTTTAGTCATAGGATCCGCTATCATTAAATCCGTACTGATATGTTGGATATGCACTTGTTGCTTCTTTATAAAGTCTCTAACAACAAGCTACTTTATATCTATTCGCTTACTTCAACTCTCATTTTTATCATTCTAAGAAAAACATATTGCATAAGAGTTACCACAATAGATCTTTAATGGCCTTGCTAATAACTCTAAAACTAAAGATAAAATATCTCAACCTTATTGCTTGTGATATAACTTTATAACACAATTCCTTTGGCAGCTTTCATAGTCCAAGGCCAGGATTACTATAATATCTACTAAGCACTTCTACTATAAATCTCATGTCAAGTTTCACGTAAACTTGATTATACATAAGGTTCCCAATACTATATGCATATATAATGCCTTTCATATGTTTTTTTTTCCAAATTATTTAGAGATATTGGCTTAAATTGAAATATCCCCTTTACAATTTACATTGTTATGGGTAAATAGCTTTACATCCTGATTCTTCCTAAAACTATCTTGTTTAGGCTTCCTAAGATAGACTTAATGTCTTTTCAGACCTATCTCTATGAATTTTTATGCCTACGACATATGAAGCATCATCTGAATCCTTCATATCAAACTTTTGTGTCATGTAGCAAAGCCAAATCACTTTTTACAATAAGAACATCAACAACATATAGAACTAAAATTATGACTCTACTCCGACTGACTTTAGGGTATAAATAATGATCATTAATGATTTTAGTAAAACCATATGATGCCCCAACATTGTTAAACTTTATATACCATTAGTGCTATGTTTGTTTTAGTCTATATATTGATATTTCAAAGAAACCTTCAGGAAGAATCATGATAGCTCTTCTTAAGATCCATATTCAAGTAACTTGTTTTCACCACCATTTATGTAACTCTTAATCAAAATGAGCTATAAAAGCTATGTTATTTTTTAATGAAACTTTCTTTAAAAAACTGGAGAAAATGTTCTATGGTAATCAATACCTCCTTTCAGTGAAACATCTAACCACTACTCTAACCTTATATCGTTTAACATTACCAAATGGTAATTTAATGAGTCACTGGACTGGATCATTAGCCATTGATTTCATTTCTTTTATCATAGCTTTATGCCAAAATGTGAAATTTTCACTATTCATGGCTAGTGAAATAAGATTGTCTTTGTGTCCAACATCAAAATTAAACTTTACAACCAACTCATAGAAATGGCTAGTTTCTTACCCATAAGATCTCTTAATTCTATAATCAGTTATACATTTTGTACATTTTTAGTCAGTGGGATTAATGATTTATTGTAAAGGTTGTACTTGATTTGATTACTCTCTAGTTAATTCTGTATGTTTGTTTTAAGAAACAATCAAGTCCTTTACAAAAGATCAATCTAAATAAATTTATTCCTTAATATCAACCATGTGAGAAAAGTCACTCCTACTGGACTCATGATCCATAAGAAACTTAGCATTTCTAGCTTTAATAGTTCTAGTTGAATATAAAAGACCTTTAAAACCTGTACCCCTTTAAGTTAATTGTATAGCCTATAACTGCTAACTGCTCTTGGATCTAGTTTCCTTATGTTTGGGTTATAAGCCTTCACTTTAACTGGACTACCCAAGTTCTTAAATGTCTCAAGTTGGATTCCAACTATTCCATAATTTTAAAAATTTTTTAGAAAACAATTTAGTTGGAACTTTAATAAAGACATCAACAGTAGTTTTAATGCATCAATCCATAAACTTAGGAGAAGGTGTATGATTTCTAAATATTAAAATGCTTTTTTTAGCTCCCTTTTGTGGACTTATTAGTTTGTTTTTTCCTCAATGTGACTAACTTAAGTGTTAAACTCAAAAGTTTCAAGAACTCCATTATTGTCAATTCTTCTAAATTTCTATAAAAAGATGTGACACAATCTTTATACCACAAGTTCGAAGGAGTTTCTTATAAATAGCACATATTTTACAACAAGAAATCAAATGAATAGTGAATAACCTATTCTCACAATTAGGATCCAAGTTAACAATGAAAAATCTAATAGAAAATTTTTCTTTTGAAATTTTAACAATAAAATTTAAAAATTTAAATTCAAAACTCTTTTTACCTAAGAAAATTTCTAAAATGAAAGATTAAACCCCTTCTAAGGTTTAGAACAAATCTTGATTTCAAAAATAATCCTGATAGTCCTTAGCGATTTATATAGTAGATGTTCCTTTTACTTTCCTTTAGTTTCCTTAACTTTATGAAACCTTCGATGGTTATAAAAATATAATTCATTGAACATAAGTCCAACCACCATGTATTATGAGAAACATCACTAAAAGAGATTCACACGAAAATGAGTTTAACTTTATTTACAAGCCTCCTTTTATACCTTAGGCAATCCTTCCTTTTATGTCTGAGTTAAAACAAAATAAAGGAAAAAAGTTGAATATGAAAATGATAAGAAATTTACTTGAAAAACTCGATTTTAAAGATTTAAATCGAGCAACAATGTCTCTCAAATCCCATAATATGCTCATGCATAACTTTTAGAATTGTTGCACTTTATTCTTGAAAGCTTTCTTATCAGGGTTACAGCCAAAACCTTATCAGATTTAATAATGTGATCTTTAGTTGCTTTACAATAATCCTTGACCTTATCACAAATAGGATGAAATTTGAAATTGATTTACTAGTATAGGATTTGATATAAATCATCTTAAATGATTAGGTTGCTCCCATTATACATCAAAATCTATTTTTCTTTTGTGCATTTTATTTGTTAAGGACAAGTTGTCCACCCCAGATGCTAAATCAAGGTTCTTACACCCAAAATAGATTAATTAACTTCTTCATTAGAGTAATTTTTCATCACCGGATAAAATTTCATTCTAGCAGCTTTACTAATCATAATAGTAGAAATTGCTACAAAATGCAAGGAACTATACTTTAATTTAATATTATACTCTATATTCAAATGTAAATCCAAACCTTCCGGTGCGTAGAGGTGCATCATGCATATGAATATACGCCACTTTAATGATAAAATAATAATTGTAAAACACCAAAATTAAATAATCCCTACCTGTGTGACTAGAAAATTTTAGCTTTAATGTTATATTTTTTATCCTTTAACTATTTTACAAAATTAATTATTTTCTTGTAGGGCAAAATAACTAATTTCATGGTCTAACACTTTATGGATGTCATTTTTCTTTATGTAGTTTTTAAATCACTACTATTTTATCTAAATCAATTAACCCAAGATTTTGTGATTACTTTTAAGTTAATAATTTAGAACTTAATAATAACGTCCGACATATATGCATAAAATTATTGCATATCACAAATAACTCTTTATTGATATCATTTTTCCTATGTAGTTATTTAAAGGAAACTTTATTTTAAATAGCTACTAATTGTCATCTAAATCAACCAACTTAAGATGTTGTGGCTAATTTTAAGCTAGTGATTTGGAACTTTAATATTGATATCTTTAATATATGCAAAATTCTTTACTACATATTAGTAATTGCAGCAGAATATATTATGAAGTCATGTTAACTTATTGCAATTATAGCATAAATAATTACATATTAATGTCATCCTCCGTGTGCAGTTATTTAGAGAAAACTTTATTTTAAATAACTACTAATTTAAGTAAATCAATTAGATGTTATGGTTGTTCCTAAGCAATTGATTTATATTTTTTATAATGACATAATATATGTATACCATAAATAATTGCATACATGATTTAATAACTTAAATATATATATCACATAAATTCATAGCATAAAACTTTTTTGATGTCACTTACCGTATGTGGTTATTTAAAAAATATATATTTTAAATAACCACCAATTTATCTAAATCATTTAATTTAAAAAGCTATGGCTAATATCAAGCAAATAATTTAGATTCTTAAAAATGATGTCATCCTCTATGTAGTAAAAAATTACATACAACAATAGATCTTCAAATTCTCATGTACAACGCACTTTAAAATCATGAATAGTTTACATATTCTATGACATCCTCACTTTCGATCACATAAAATATGCATGACTCATAATCTATTAATTTCATGGTATATGGATGTGCATATTATAATTAAAACTGAAATACCATAATTAGTAAAATAATTTTTTATTAAACAAATTAAACTATAGAATTAACTTTAGGATAAGATTACATAAATATTGGCCACTTTATAAAGAGAGTACATATTGCCAATAAAATCTCAACATACTAAAATATTTTTTCATAAAATAAAATATCAAAATATATGCATAAAATATATTTAAATATTTAATCATTTATATAAATATTTTATGCAATTAAAATTTTCAAAAATCATGCATAAATATTAAACAAAAATATTTTATTCCATTATAATATTAAAAAAATTATAAATAAATTCAACATGAAATAATTGATCAAATTAAAAAACCAAAAGTCAACAAGCTCAGGACCTATTTGACTGCTTTATACACGTTATCCTATGCATGTAAGTTTTATTAGGCATCTTGCCTACTCGTTTTACTTCCATTAGCCGAGTGTCTTGACCTGACTAGAAATGAATTTTGCTCGCAGGGTTCTGTTTTACAATTGCGTATGGTTTTACTTCATTTAATGCCATCAATAGAAACCATACTAAAAGAATATATTTAAAAGTAATGATCACAATATCATGTTTTTCTTTCATTTTTTTTTTCTCTTGGTTAGAAAAACCCCTTAAGTAATTCTTTATATCTTTTGAATGCCTTATACCCTTAATACAAAGCAAAGGTTTCCTATGTGTAAACTTTTCATTGTTTTCTCTTTTTTAGACTCCAATCGGATCATGATTTAAGACCATACACATTAAATTCATGTTTATGATTTAAGATAAAATTATTCTAAAATTCATGGTCATATCCGGCCCAATTTAAAGACTTTTGTTTTTAATTCGAAAACATATTACTAATAAATCACAAATAATTACACACCAGGAACATATTTAATAAGTATGTTTTTATAAGTTGAACAACATAGCCAGAGGTCCTAGCTCTGATGTCACATGTAAGATTTAATTAAAACATACCTTTAGCCATTATTGATCAAGAACGCGACCTTGCTCCAAGTACATGAAGGCGAACACCTCGTACAAGCCTTCTAATCTATTTCATTTTCTAATAAAATTACCTTATGATGGTGTGGAGGCAATTTATATAGACTAAACTAGGGACTTATACTAGAAAACTTATTAGAGTTGTATCCTACCATCAAGGAGTCTGTATTCTAATTAGTAACTGTAGTAAGAGTTTAACTCTTATCACTAGAGCTTTAACTTGAATAGAATTTATTAGATAATATCACCTGAGCATTAATTAAAATATTGGTCTACTTAATTATCATGCGGGCCATATAAAGTATAACACTATGACCAAGTACTATATATGTTTCCTAGTATCCTCGTGACTAGCTATGTGCAATAGTCCATAACCTATGCAATTACTTGCATTCATGATTTAGAATTCATTTGATTTTAAAATTATTATTTTATACATGATGTTTATGACGTGTTCATTTAATTATTATAAGAATTTATTAATTTTATTAATTATATCATAATTGTATACATGACAATCATATAATCTTGCTTTAATAGCCAATAACAAAAAATATTTTTTTTTTGTTTTATTGATTTCTTTCCTAGAGGGCCTTTTTGACCAATGGCAAATAAATGATAATTGAAAGAGTAAATGACCATCAAATGAAAAGCTGCTTGCATGTTTAGATATTAGAGAATTGTAATCATGGCAAACTCTTTTTCAAATATTTAAAATTTCATTTTAATCCCAAAATTAAGCTAAGATAGTAGATAATATGTATGGTATATTTCTCTTTGATTATAGTAGACAAGATACCTACAAGGGATTAGTTTAATTAGTAATGGAATAAGCTTTTTTTCTCATCCATCTAGGTTCAATTTTTATAGGAAATACTTTGATAATAAAATTCTAGATACTCAAAGGCAATATGAGAGATTGCATTTTTAAGATTGCTCAAAAGAGGACCAAATCGGAATGAGAGAGTGCATTTTTAAGATTGCTCAAAAGATGACCAAATCGGTATGAGAGAGTGCATTTTTAAGCTTGCTTAAGAAAAGTAAAGATTCTAATGTAAATAATCTATATAACAAATTATGAGATTTAAAATAATGAACCTATAGGATAGATTAAAATGAATGGTTTAATTTAATGATCAAGAACAAGATCACAGAATGGAAATTATTCAATTTCCATAGTCTAGATCTTTTTTATTTTTGTTGCAGAGTATATTCCTCATGAGAATATTGTTTAGAGAAACTTATTCCTTTTTTTGTTTACTTTGGATAAATGATGTCTCAACTTCCTTCTGGATGTTCTTGTGTTCTTTTCATTATTGCCCAAAGGATAACTTTTAATCCTTTTCGTTCAATTAATTAAGGAGGAAATCAACTAGCACCAATCAAGGATTGTTTATACATGGTAGTTGCCAATTTAATGATGTTTGTGTATTCTAAAAATTTAGATATTTGATAAACATAATCAGTTCAAGAAGAGGACCAAGTAATCAAATGCATTAATAGGCAAACCTTGCGATTAGATATGTTGATGGTAAGCAATTTTAGGCTGTTTGTTACACTATTTTGCACCATTAATAGAGGTATATAGATGCTATCATAAGTCATCTCCAACTTAAGAAGTGATTGCATGGTTATACCTCTTGGTACTTTGGAAGATGATAAGCAATTCAAGCTACAAGGTGCGTAACATCACTTAATGCTTTAACCTTGCTCATGGCCCATTATTTTTTATGTTTTAATTGCATTAAAACTCTTCCAAAACAATTGGAGGATAGAATGATACAGGATGCAAGAGTCTTCTTTAGATTCAGTGTCATTATTGAACATTAATAACTCTACCAACTATAGTTTGAGTGCAAACCAAACTCTTTTTCACTAGAGGAATTTTTCAAATTGAATCAAGATAAATTCTAAGGTAACTTGACACAAAAGCATATAATGCCTATGTTCATAATGTAAATTATGGATGTATGGACGATAATGGACTTAAAACTAATATAATTGTAGATGTGTTTTTTTCGTGGTATTTATTTTAAAGAGAGTCTGTGTACCATGTCTTAAAACTATGTATGTAACTACCAAGGAATTGACTAAGTAATTGCCTTTGATGGCTTGAGAAAATTAGAGTAGAAAAGTCCATAATAATCCAAGTAGTATTTATGTGATAGATTTATTTTATGTAATATTATAAAGGCTATACTTGAAACAAAAATTTACACCTTAATAATATATGACAAATCAAACAAACTAAAATTTTTTATTCAATATTGAGTGACATGCTTCACATGAAAAAGCTAACCTTCTATCATTCATAAAGGATACCTAAGTTCTGATCGTGGAAGACTTATTGAGTGATTCACGGTCAAACCTATTTTCCAAATTGCTTGAGTTATAAAAGTGGATCTTACTAAACTAATTTGATTAAATGGCATGAAAGGCAATGGTTAAACAAAATGCATAAGCCACATTTGGGCATGGAGTTACCACCTGATAGATCTGGGAGTTTCATAGAGATGCAATTAGTATGCTACCCAACTAGGCTTGTTGTAATATGTTAAGTCACTTAAAGCTACAATATATTGAAAGAGGTTACACAACCCATTGCAATGTGAAAAGATTTCCAAATAATATTGAGGCCTTCTATCTCAAAAAATTAGTGGGAAAACCAATTAATAACTCATTTTTGGTATAATACATGAAAAACTAATACATATCTTTTTATATACTAGTTTTTTGCTAAAATGATTTATACATTGATCGTACTGCAAGGCATATTTTTTTCTCACAATAAAATGTTTAGATTATATAAAATGTTGAGAAACATTTTCGATGTAAGAAAAGTTGTTTACTTTAATATGTTTATGATTAGGTTGAGTTTTCCATTATTGATTCAATATCTTGGATCATTGATTCAAGACATGGATCACACTTATGTAATGACATAAGTTTGATAAAGAACAACAGAATATCGGGTGATAATAAGGTTGTTCTAAGAATAGGCGATGGTGCAAGAGTTGTTATTGTAGCCATTAGGAGATTTACCTTATCATTTATAGTAGCTCGATTCTATAACTACAAACATGTCATTATGCTCCAATTTGTCTAGAAACATCATTTCAATTTCATACCTTATTATGAATGATGGTTTCGTGTTTGGGTTGAAAAATAATAGTTTTTTTATCATCCTTGATGATATGCATTATGGATCCACCACATTCCATAATGGGTTTGTTTTTTATCTACAAATGCCAGTACTCAACATGAATGATAAGAAAAAAATATTGATCCAAGTTAGACCTATATTTGGCATTGTAGACTTGGTAATGTCAATGAGAGATATATGGCCAAGCTATATAATCAAGGTTACATTGACTCATTTGATTATACATCATATACGACATGTGAGTGTTGTTTCCTTACTAGGATGACCAAGACTTCTTTTATTGGTAAGGGTAAAAGGGCAAGTGATATATTATGCTTGATATATTTAAACGTAAGTGGGCCGCTGAACATAATTGTTAGAAACGGATTTTTATACTTCATAATCTTTACTGATGATTATTCGAGGCATGGTTACAAGTACTTAAAGAAGTACAAGTTTAAGGCATTTAAAATTTTCATAGAGTTTAGCCCAAAAGTTGAAAAAAAACTGATAAAAATATAATAGCTTTTAAATCTGATCAAAAAGGAGAATATCTAAACAATGAGTTTTTAAATCATCTGATAGAAAATTAGATTTTGTCTCAATGGACTCTGCCTATAACCCTACAATACAACAAAGTGTCTAAAAAAAGAATTCAAACCTTATTAGACATGGTTTAATTCATGATATCTAAGGTTGACCTTTTGACATCCTTCTAGGGATATGCCTAAGAAACTATTGCTCATTTTTTATATAGGGTTCCAATCCAACAAATTGATAAGATGCCATATAGACATGGCATGGCAAGAGACAATTGTTGTCTTATGTAAAGATTTGGGGCTATACCGTTTATGTGAAGCGTGCAACGCTGACAAGCTAAAAGATAAATTAGACAAATGGAAGCTTATGGGATATCCTCAAGAAATAACTTGATAATACTTGTTCAACCCAAGTGAGGAAAGGTTTTTATCTCATAACATATTGTCATTCCAAAGAAAAAGTTTCTTTTAGAAGAATTCAATGGGAGTAAATTGATCTTAAAGAAGTTCGAAAACCACAAGCTAACATTTTCATGGAAATTGAGCCCATAACTAAAGCATTAGATAGTCAAGCCAAGGCTTAAGAAGCATAGATACTCCATCAATCTGGTAGGATAAGGCAAGTTCCAAAAAATATATAGATTTCTATAAGAAAACAATGACTTACCTTAGAATAATGAACCTACCAAATATGATGAAGCAAAGTCTAACATTGATTTCGAATGGCTTGATATCATAAGATTCGAAATGTATGCCATGCAGGTCAATCAAATAAGGACTTGGTTGACCCTCCGAAAGAATTAGACCGTGAGGTGTAAATCAGTCTTTAAGAGAAAGACTGATGTCAATAGCTATGTGCATACATATAAGGGCATACTAGTAGTAAAAAATTATAATTAAGTTGAAGGCATTGATTATAAAGAAACATTTTTCTTTAGTTGCCATGGTTAAATTCATTAGGATTTTGCTGGCTACAATTGCATATTATGATTATTATATAACAAACAGATGTAAAGACTGCATTCCTTAATGAAAATTTGCAAAAGAAAGTGTATATGGCATAAATTGCTGTAATAGGGATTTAGGAGAATTAAAATAGGATTGGACTTAATTGAAATATTAGATAAATCTACCAGCAACTTAATTAAAATGCTCAATAAAGTTGATAGATTTTTTAAAAAAACCAAAATATGGGCTGCACTTGACTTATCTATATAAACATGCACTAGATAAGTCTATCAGGGACTTAATTAAAAAGTTTAATAAAATTAATGAATTTATGTGTAAAAAACCAAAATACAAGTTGCACTAAACTTATCTATGCAAATATGCTCAACAGCACTCCAAGGGACGTGAGAAAAGGAATCACTACATAGCATTAGTCTTGCATTTATCTTTTTTCTGTTACACTATATTGAAGAAGGAGACATTGTTACTGGCCTTTTACATTTTTTTATTTAAAAGATCAATAAGTAATGTGTGGTTTATTGAATTTGGTTTATTGAATCTAAGGCAGATAGCATAGCTTTAGGTTTAGCACAATTATTCCTTCTTGTAGGTTTATCAAGTCTCCTATGTAGATTATCATTAGAGGCTAGACACTTGGATAGTTTTAGTTTATGACAACTAGGTTTGGTGTGCAAGAAGAGCGAAAGAGATTATCCCTATAATGGTATAATTGATTTTTTTTTTCTTATGATTTTTGCTCTCGATGGGTTAGCTGAAGGAATACAAGATGATCTATTAAGAGGTCTTAGCAAAAATTTTTAAATTTCACTATGTTATCTTTTTTTTACTCGTTATACTAATATGGGAAAGTCAAACGAGTGATTCATTCTGATAGACGGGGCCCTACAACAAACATGAGATTTTTCCTACTTTGATCTATTGATATTTGGATCCAAGTATGTTATGAAAGTTTTATCTTGATGATTTTATGCTATGATTATATGCTCAAGTTCATAAAGTGGTTAAGTCAATGTTTGTTTGCTTTAAGTGCCCAAATCTATATTTTAAAAACCCTTTAAAGATAAGCTATGGTTAGTATAAATAAAAGACTAACTATGGCTTATGTTTTCCACCATTTGATGCTATCAAACCTGGAGTAAATCAAATGTTTTAATGCTTGGATGCATGGCTAGAAAAGCCATAAAAATCAAATGATTTCTAATTGATTTTTTGAGCCAAATAATATTCAGCCTTGTTTTAGAGTTTTGTTTTATTGATTGTGCTAGAAAGTAGGACAAATAGTTACTAATTGAAGGCTATTATAGCCTTTCTTAAAGGACATAGGATTGAGTTACTAATGTAATGTTATGGACCCATGCATTTGAGCATTCAGATGTCTGGTGCATCTATGTAACCAAAAAATCATTATTCCCTTGTTTTTAGTTATTAGCAACAATAGGAAGTCAAATTAAAAAAAAATTTCATGCTTAAAATAATTTTCTAGAAAATTTTATGGATTTTTCCTTTAAAAACCTTTGAATTAGCTTTCTAACAAGCTCTCATATATGATTTTTTTGAGTTTGTACGAAGGAATTATGAATTTTTGATCATGCACTATTTGAAACCCTAGATTCAATGACTAGCACCTATAACATACTGCTTTGGATGCACCAAAGGATTTTTCTTGAATTTTTAAATATTATCCTTAAAAAAATTGAATTATCTTTTTAATGGTATATCATTTGTGATTTTTCAAGTCCAAATGAATCCGTGGTAGTTTTCTAAGATCATTGCACCAATTCCCTTATTTTTATTGCCAAAGTTGGATTCAAAAAGTATTTTCACCCTGGGAACGGTTTTATGGGAATTTCTCACTATTTTTAGATGAAATATCTTAAATTACCTTTCTAATGAGAAATCATTTGCCTCGATTGGGGTCCATTTGAGTTGGGAATAAATTTGGGAAACATAACAATGTAAGCTGTCCCCTGGTTTTCATAACTCAATACAAATTTTGATTTCATATTTCCATTCTTCCAACGTGTTCAAACACCTTGGAATGAGTTCAGTTTGTGTTAGAGGGAGGTTAGTGAGTCATGTTGAAGTTATTAAGGCTTGATTCAAGCCTCTACGATTTTTCAAGGAGTCAATTTGAGTTTTTGAAAAAGTCTCTTGATTTTATAACAAATTCCACCCTTTCTTCAAAAACATCAAAAATATCATGTTTACAAGAATTATCGAATTTTTCACCATTCTTATCTATTTATGTTTTTCAACCTCTTTTTCAAAATCTTCCTAAAGAAGTAAGATTTTCTCTCTCTTGATTTCTCTCGAATTTTATCCAAACAAAACTTAGTTTTATGCCTTAATCCTCCTTCAAGGCCAAACTCGTCTCTAAATCAACAATTGATTTTTTTAAATAATCAATGACAATCAAGAGATGCATTTCCAATCAACCTTCTTTTTCCATGCTTTATTCTTTTATGAAATACTTTTTATCATAATTATGTGTTATGGTTAATCTATTTCTTTTAATGACGATGATGATGATGCACTCATGGATTTTTAAATAAATATTTTCAAAATCGACAACGCAATATTCTATGATGATGTCTAATCTGAAATATCTTTTTTTTTCTTCAAAATTAAAATCAAAAAAATCATTTTAACAAAACTCTATGCTTTATGTCTTTCTTGAGCGATAAGCATAATGAACTCTAAATTTGCAAAACCTAGGTTTCTTATTTCCAAAAAAAAAAATCATTTAAGGATTTAAAGGATTGTACTAGAATAATGGCTATTAAAACCAAGAAAACTGAATCTGAATACTATATGGCTAGAAGGTATCAATTTAAAGTGTCGTAGGCATCCTAATCCTTCCTTACGTGTAACTGACTCCTGAATCCTTTACCTACTCGAGTTTACAAGTAGACCTTAAAATCAATCTTTTAAAAAATGAATTTTCAAAATTTAAAGAGATTGATTTTAATAGATGTTTGATCATACCTAGCCAAATTATTAATGGCGACTCCAATTTTCTCAATTACTTCATAGTAGCAATATGAGAATAGTCGAACAAGTGATTTTATTCTAGAGATCACCTACAATCCAAATAAAAAACACTTCTCACGATGTTTTTAACTTAGATGTGCCATATCTGTATTTTTCGGGTGCATGTCACATATAATTTACATGCAAAATTTTAATCACAAGGTTTACTTAAAATTTTATATGCATAAAATTACAATTTAAGAAATATGTATTTTATATGCAAAAATTTAATTAAAATTCCATAAGTGAAAATTAAATTAAAAATTATACAAGTATAATTTTAATTAAAAAGTTCATATAGGAAAAGTCTAATTGAAATTTTTATATGTAAAAAGGTTAATCAACTAAAAGGTCCTTATATTTCACAAAATTAGAGAAGAAAAGGGGATAAAACAGTAGCTTTAGCACTAAAATGCTAGACATTCAATAGCCTTGGCTTCACGGCTCTAGAAGCGAGTGTTACAACATTAGCAAGACTACTGACCAATCCACTCCAAGATGTAAAGTCCAGTAATTGACTAAAGAAAGCAAGTAACTTTCTAACAAAGGCAAGTAACTAAAAGATGCTAGCGCTACGACTTTAATTTTCACGGTTGCAGCTTTATACTTTTAGCAAAATTAGGAAAGCTAGGTTAGATAAAGCTCATTCGGATCTGCACAAAATTAGGTATTTATAGTTATTATTTCAATTTATTTAAGCTTATTTTTGTTTTAATATTCTTGTTATTTTAATTCATATATTTAAGTTACACTTATTTATGTTGTTATTTAATTTACAACTATGTTTACTTTAATTTCCTTGTTATTAGTTAATTCATTTATTTAGGTTATGCCTACTTGAATTTCCTTGTTGTTCTCTAGTTTCTACTATAAAATTTTAGGCATGGTTATCTCAAGTTCCAACTTGATCGATGATTTTGAGTGGTCAAACCTTGAGCAAATTATGTAATTTTTATGCACTTGACATTTTTATGTTCATATTAATCTCATGTTTCCTTTAATTCTTTTAATGGTATATTTATTTTATGTTTATATTTTTTTATGATTATTTTTATGTTCTCATAGTTGTATTTACTTTAATATAAAATTGCGAGGTTGATGATCCTTGGTTTCATACTTTGGGAATGGTTTGAAGTAAGGTTTTTCAAAACTTTTAAGTGGCCAAGCTTGAGCTAGTTTATGAAATTGTTGTTATTGCTTGACACCATGTTCTTATCTTGTCTTTATTTTATTATGTCAGATGTTATTATTGTCAAGTTAATTCACGTTGTTTTACTCATTTTGGCATTATATTCATCCTAAATGAATTTTCAAAGTTAGATTATGGATATTTAACCTAGATTTGCCCACATTATTTCTCCATGTTTTTATTTGAAAAGAACAAAATTTTTATGGTATTTTTGCTTTGGCCAAACCTAGGATAGGGCATTTTGGTAATTTCAAAGGAAAGCATGCATTTATGGCATATTCCTTTAGATTAGCCAAACCTTAGAAGTGGCAATTGGGCAGGTTCAGCCGGGTTCGGAACAGATCATTTCGGGTTTAGATTTTTTCGAATTGGGGCCTATTCAGGTTCGGGTTTGAGTATATTTTACATTATTTTTTTATTTTAAATGTAATCACTTTTATGTAATTTTGAATTCTAAGCCTTGGCACGAATTTGGCCCCATCTGGCCCAAAAAAATCTTAGTTCGATTCTATGGGCCTAGCCATGGCTCCGAAAAATTTTTGAATTCTAAGCTTAAGGCCTAATTTGTCCTGACCGACCCATTTAAGTATAAATCATTGTTCATAATATTAAAAAGTTATTTTTTATTAATATTTACATATTTTATAATTAAATTTAAATAAAATATATTATTTTATTTAAAAAAAATACTGTTTCAGGTCGAGCATACTTAAAACTTAAAATCTAAGACCTGGGCTTGATCGTGCAGGGCTTATTGTGTTGGGTAGGCTGTCTGGCCTATCGACAGACCGTCTGGCTCATGGGCAGGTCTAGTTGCTAGTTTAACATGTGAATTTTTTTTATTTTTGATATGGTATTATCTATTATGGCTTTAATTTTTTTAATTTATCTTATTACTTTGTTATATGATTATCGGACTCTAATTATGATTACTTGAAATAATAATAATAATAATAATAATAATAATAATAATAATAATAATAATATTATTATTATTATTATTATTATTATTCAAAGAAATATTTAAAATTTTACTATTAACATGCATAAATTCTCAATATTTAATGAGTTTAACTAATTAAATTAAAAAAATGATAAATTACTAATATATTTTATTGAAAATGCTTTCAAAGCTCATTATATAATTTATTTTTTGATAAATTATTACTTTATCGTATATATACCTGCTCAATGATCAACCTATCTACTTAGCCTAATTGGGCCTGGGCTTGGGTTCTCATATTTTTGGTTTCAGACTAGCTTAATCGAATTGGAAACAGTTATTTTAAATTAAAATAAAATATATTTTATTTAATTTTAATTATAAAATATATAAATATTAATAAAAAAAATTTTAATGTGATAAACAATAATTTTAGCTTAAACGGGCAAGTTAGGCACATTAAATAAGGGCCTGCACTAGGGATTTCAGAAATTCAAGCTGGGGCTGGCCCAACCCATAAGCAGGTATAATTATATATAAAATATAAATTAAATTTTTAATATTTAATTAAATTATATATAGTATTAATATTCAATATTTAATAGTTGATTCATTTTTTATATAGTATTATCTATTATGGCTTTTATATATTTTTAAATTTATCTTATTATTTTGTTATACAATTACCAAATTCTAATTATCATTGCTTGAAATAATAATAATAATAATGATAATAATAATATTCAAAGAAGTATTTAAAATTTTATAACTAATATACATAAACTCTAAATAGTTAATGAGTTTAACTAATTAAAGTAAAAAATATGATAAATCAATAATATACTTTATCGATAACGTTTTTAAAGCTCATAATATGATGTATTTTTTGATAAATTATTATTTAATCATATACAGACATGCTCAAGTGTCGGGCTACCCACTTGACCTAATTGGGCTTGGGCTTTGGTTTTTAAGTTTTGTTTTAGATTAGCTCAGCCTAGTTGGAATAGCGATTTTAAATTAAAATAATATATATTTTATTTAAATTTAATTATAAAATATATAAATATTAATAAAAAATATATTTTTAATGTGATAAATAGTAATTTTGGCTTAAATAGGCAGATTTGGACACGTTAAATAAGAGCCTAGGCTTGCGATTTTAAAAAATTTGGGCCACAGCTCGACCCGACCCATGAGCAGGTTTAATCATATATAAAATATAAAATATAAATTAAATTTTTAATAATTAATTAAGTTATATATGGTAATATTTAATATTTAATATTTAATTCATTTTTTATATAGTATTATCTATTATGACTTATATTTTTTAATTCATCTTATTACTTTATTATATTATTATAAGATTCTAATTACTGTTACTAATAATAATAATAATATTTAAAGAAGAATATAAAATTTTACTACTAACATACATAAACTCTCAATATTTAATGAGTTTAACTAATAAAATTAAAGAAAATGTGATAA